>APFE030069217.1:2136-28888 GCA_000404065.3 Pinus taeda | reverse complement strand
GAGTGTGAAAATGAAAAAGTATCTGATTTGATAATACTGATTCCCCCCCCCCTCTCAGTATTATTTCCAACACATGAGCATAAATGTAAAATAAGGGAAGCATCAACAACTTGCACATCATGGAGTGATCAAGCCCATTCTAGAAGATGCCCTAAACAGCTCCATAATGCATATTATGTGGTCAAAATTTATAGACATTAACAAAGAAGATGAAATTCAAGCCATTGAGTATGAAAGAGACCCTACTTCTACTGGTGAAGAAGAGGAGGAAGAGTCTAAAAAGGAGAAAGAAGAGCCTGAAGAAGAGGAAGAAGAGCCTGAAGAAGAGAAGCATGAAGAAGAAGAAGAAGAACTAGAGGAAGAAGAGAAGACAAATAAATCGGACAGAGGATGAAAAGGATAGTAGGTGAGAAGCACAAAAGAAGGGGTCAAGTCCTGAAGTACAAAACAAGGAAGGAGAGGAATCCCTAAGAGTGTCTCCTGAGCTCACAGAGAACTAGGCAGATGTTACCTTAACTAATCTAAGTACACCTTTAAAATCAAAAGGAAAGAGGTAGAGGCAGACTCCCCTATACTTCAAAACAAGGAGGAGCACTGGGATAAAACAAGGGAGATATCAAACACCTACCAAGACTCCTATAATCATTGAGGATTCACCGAAAGAACAAGAGAAATTAGTCCCTCTAAGAATGAGAGGTGAAGAGGGCACATCACAACAGGCTTCCCCAAGGTCACCAATCACCTATGTTAGGAGGCTTGTCACCAGTTCAACCTTTGGAAGACAAATTAAAGAACCTTTTACCCCTTTTGAAAAAGGGAAAGACTGTCAAAACTACATGAAACACAGAAACAAGAGCAGGAAGGACAGCAGGGGAAAAGGGAAGGCAAAGAGGCAACAACACAAGTACAAGGGGAGACAGATACTCAAAAGATAATAAAGGGAGAGTCCCAAGAGCTATAGGAACCTAGCCCACAGCCAAACCCCAAATCCTATTACAAATTCATTGATGGAGGCAGCGTAATACCACAAAAATTTTCTGTCCCTCTATTCTTTGAGCTTGAAAAGGATAGAACAAGGACATATTTTTGGATGCAAATTACTAAATCAAAAAGTGTAGAGGATGTGGGACATATGGAAGAAAAGCTGCTAGAAATGCGCAGAGAGTTGAGTAGGATAAGAGATAGGGAAAGAGTAATGAAATCTCAACTAGAGGCAGAGAACACATGGCTGAGGAGGCAAGAGAGGAAAAAGCGAGTGAATTGGAAACTATGGAAAGTCTCTTCATGCAGGCACTCCAGTGCAAGATGTCAGCAAAATCATATGCCTTATACCTCTAAGAACAATGGCTACAGTTTTGCATAAAAACCCTAGCACAATAAAGAACTATGCCTTTCCAAGACTATAGGTAGTTCATTGACCTATGTGACCAAAGCACAATGGAGGACAAGGCAAAGATATCTTAATTCTACCCACATAACTTGTCCCTAATAGATTTGAATGTGTGGGACCGCAATCCAAAGCTAGGGGACTTACAACTGATGGCCTTGATATCATGGATGAATCACGAGGAGGCCAGGGCTAAGGAAGTAAAAAGGGTAGTGGAAAGAGAAGAAACAAAACCCATTTACATCAGAGTAGAACAAATCAATGCCATGGTTGTCATTTGCACCCACAACCTCATCGCCAATGATCCCCAGCTTGCACCAAGATACCTAGCTATACAAGAAAAACTAGTCACTCATTTTGAGGACACTTTGAGATTTCTTGGGGATGAAAGCCATCAAGCATGCCAAAGAATATGGAACACCTTACCCTATAGCCTAAATATCGGGGAGTATCATTCCCCTGAAAGAATGAGGGATACACTAGAAAGGACCCTACTGTATAAGAAAGCATTGCAGAGACTCAAAGTCACTTGGATTGGCTTGAAACTCAGTCCACCATTTCTCTTGGGTATGTTATGAGGGAGCAAGGAAGAAGAAGAAAGAAAGTAGTGGGAGGAAATATAGAAGCATACAAGAGGAGGATACTGCAACATAAGCCTGGAAAGTCAGGGAGGTGACCAAAGAAATGAAAGACATGGACATAGATTGAGTTTCTCAGAGGATGAGAAACACTTTCAGTATGGGAGTGATGATGAGGCTTATCAATGGGTAAACTATATGGACCTTAATGTCACTCTCTGGATTATTAAAATCATTTTTTCTCACATTTGTTTACATGTTTTGTTATATTTTCCTTAATGAGAAGGGTAAAGATGAGATGTCATGTCTTGTGGTCTAATGTGCATCCATTGTAGGTTTTAGAGAAAATTTTGGCTTAATAAACTACAGGAACTTGAAGTAGACAAGCAAGAGGTATTTTAGGAGATTGGATCTCCCTCCTTAACTCCTCACTCACTCGAAAATTCCTCCACCATAACTCATCAACTCGGAGTTACAAGCAGTCGAGCCATTAAGATCATTGGCAGCCAAGCGAGTGTAGTTGAATACCAATTGATCTAGAGTTTGGGAGACAAGCCACCCTAAATTTAAGGAAGTTTGGTAGCTTTAATTGTATAAATATGAAGGCTTAGAACCTCATTAGGATTCGACTTTTTTTGTTTTAGCTAAGAGGATTTTTTGAGCTAAGACATTGTGATTGATGACTCTTATGTATTTTTGACATTTTAATGAAGATGAGAAGCATTCCCTTGATCCAGCACTAGGTTGACTCAGAGGGCTGAAGCTCTTGGGTTAGGGCCCAACCCTAGCAATAGATGTTCCTCTTCTTGTACATGTATGGTTAGATTACACTCATAGTTAGTTGTTGAAGTGATTTTGGTTTTGTTAATTTGCAAGTATTTGGATGATTAATTAGTTTTCTTCCATTTGTAGTTAGTAGATCAATGGTATCATAGTGACATAAGACACTCGATAAAATATTGTGATAGTGGCTTTCACCTCATATCCCTTATGGGATCATGACTTGAGGCTTCCATTCACAGAGCCCAAAAACAGATTTCTTGCTTACTACATGACCTAGGGTTCCTTGATGAGTAGGTAATTGTCTTTGAGTTTCTTAGGGTGATTTACAATTGTCATTTTTGATATTTTAAGTTTTTCATTGGTTTCAATGCACTTCCATTCATGAACTTAGCCATTAGATAGTAATAACTCTGTTTTCTTCCATTTAATAAATCTTTTCCATGCATAGATGAATTTGTGCATAAATGAAGACAAGAATATGTTGTTGTAGGAGCTTCTAATTTGCAGGGAGACCTCATCTTAGTTGTCTCATCCAAACCTTATCCACCCATGTTGCCAAAGTCCACTAAACCCTAAATCTAAATTCTTGTTTTGTAAGCAAAATTGCCATTTCCATTTAGAAAATCCAACCATCTTGAAGCATCAGACTCAGATTTGGATAGTGTTCACCCCCTCCATGCCTAATTTATCCATTAGATACCTTTCTGATAGTTCTTTTTACCTTCCCTATCATCTCTTAAGCTTTCAGCCTATTTCTTGTAGAAACAGGGCATCCTGTAGTAGAACTAGGACATCGTGTAGTAGTACTACAGGAAACCCTGTAGTAGCCTGTTTTAAGCCCAAATTTAGCAAAATTGTCATATGAACTTGGATTAAGCCTCTTCTTGGCTTCCATACCCTTGAGACTAGTCCATACCTCTACCTCCATAGATGTCTCCCTTGCCAAAGAACTAGTGAATATTAACATTTGCATTCATAAAATTAAAACATCAAAAAAAGGTCTTTTTCTACAATTCCTAAATTAGCACATGGATGAAGAAGTCATAATACTTCTTGGATCAGATTCCATGCTCAATTAGTCTAGATCATCACCAGTCATAAACAAGGTTAAGCTAGGTTTCGTTTGCAAGAAAAATGTGACAATGAGTAGCTAAAGGATTTCATGTCACTTTACAAGCATCTTCCAATTCATTCCTTCATTCCTTAAAGTAGGCAAGATTCCTTTTCTTTCATTAAGGATAATTTTCCCTTCTCCATTTGGTAGTCATACTTCTTCTAGTCATTAGAAGACTGGTTTGAGAAACCCTTGTGGTCTATCACCCCAGTTGAAAAGTGAGAGTAAACCATTACATCTACTATGTATACAACACTGTCACATCCAAGTTTGTATGAACCCTGAGTTGTTGAAGTAAATTTGGTAGCCCCAACAGTTGCAACATTCTTGCTGCAATATTGACTCTCATCACTTTTAGGCATCATTGTTCGGGAGGTGTCCAAGTACATGTGATTTTTTCTTTCTTTCTTTCCTTATTTCTTTCTCACCTTACAAATAGTTCCATTTAGAAAGTAGTTGCAATTTGGTTTTGATTTCTTTCCATTCTGCAAGAAGTTATAAAAAAAACCTAAAAGGAAAAAAAAAAACTCCTTTCACGCCTCGTAGGAGTAGAGACAATGTAGGGAAATTCTTCCCAAATACCCCCACCGCATCAAACAACCAACCTTCCCTCTTCCTCATTGGTTGTGAGCTAGAGGACCCATTAGGCAAACAACTAGAGACTTTTGAAGAGCCTATCGGGGAAGAAGAAGAGACCATTCCACCAACTTACACCATGGTTGAAAATAAAAATGGGATTGGACACAAAGAAGGAGTTGAGAATAGAGCTCAGGGTGCTTTTACCATCATAGAAACTAATGGGGATGATAGGATGAAAAACATAAGCCCCTCTTCTCTTCCTCAGTTCCATGGCCTGACCTTAGAAGACCTGGATAACTTTTTCTTCGAGTTTGTTGTCATATGTAAACTTATGATTACACCTCTAATGATCAAAAGTTGAAAATTTTCCCATCCACTCTCAAATATGTAGCCTTGCGTTGGTTCATGGGTTTACCAAGGGAAAATATCACCACCTGGGCTCAGATGCAACAAGCCTTCAACAATAATTATAGGGACTACTATAGATCCAAAGATACCAATGAGGAAATTTTATAATGACCTTGGGACATGATGAATCTTTAGAATATTATGAGGAAAGGTTGCAACTCAACTACAAAAGAGTCAGGTGCACCCTTGATCCTCAATCGCTTAAGCTAGTCATTCTTAGCAGTATCAGGGAAGACCTCCTAGAAACCCTAAACCCGTTGTCAGGAGGGGACATCTATCAGTTACCCTATGACAATTTCAAGACAGTCTTCAGGAATCATTCTAGGGTAGCTAGAAAGAAGGGTAGGGCTAGTCAAGCTTTGGCCAGTTCGTCCTCCTCCAACACATCAATAAAAAGTGAAATTGAGAAAATGTTGCAAGACTTTAAGAGTGAAATGTTACATACCCTTGCTCTACAAATTTACACCATGCACATTAAGAGGAAGCAAGAGGAAGTAGAGGGAGCCTTATCTCTCTTCTTCCCTAGATGCACCAAGAGGCACCCTAAGAACGAATTTCCATTAAATATTATAGAAATATGTTGGATCTATGAAGAAAACCACTCCATAGATAAGTGCCCTTATCTTCCTGGATTAAGGGTTGTGTAATAGAGAACTGAAGGGGTGACTAAACAAATCTGCTACATCAACCAAAGGAGGCCTCAAGGACATCAATCATACTAGTAAGGCATGCAAGGGGCATCTTATTCATATTACAACCCTAACCAGAATGCGTCCATTCCACCTTGGTGCCCTCTTGCTCATCCTTCATGGTCTACACCTTCTCCCAGGTATTTTTCACCTCAATACCATTCCCAACCTACAAACCAACCATTTCACTCATATGCTTCTCTACAACCTCAGTCGAATGCACCATCCCAAGGGTGGAGGCCCCCATACAACCAAGCTCCAACTTTACTGCCTCCACCTCAATCTCAACCATAAATCCAACACCCTTCTCCACCTAAGAAACCTCATATGCCTGCCCAACCAAATCTGAACCCGAACAATAGACAGGGACAACAGGTATACAATGGAGAAACATCCTACCCTGCCTATGCCTTGGAAATTCAAGAAATTAACCTAAAGTCTGGAAGAGTGTTTTGGATAATCAACCTCCATCTCCACCTAAGGAGCATGAAGAGGAAAAGGAGGAAAGTGTCCCTCAAGAAAATCCACCTCCTTTTCTAGAGAGATTAACCCATCTTGTCTAGCACACCCTAGAAGAGACTAAAATTCTGGGTGAAATGAAAAACCTATGTGTTAAAATCCAACTTCTCCAATATATCAAGGATGTTCCCATCTACAACACATTAATCAAGGATAAGTGTTTCAAACATCTGGGAAGTTGAAGGAAAGACACCCCTACCATTAATGTCAGTGGAAAACTGTCTAAGTTAATGCTAGGGCTGATGATTGCCCAAAGTATCTAGATCTTGGAAGCCTTATAGTAGATGTACACATCGATGGCATCATTGTCCCCCATACCTTGATCAATCTTGGGGCTACCATAAATGTGATGACTAAGGAGACTATGCTTAAATGCAACCTCAAGGGATAATTAAGAAATACCACAACAGTCTTGTAGCTTGCAGACATGTCCATAGTATCTCCTAAGGTAGTTATTGAGGATGTCATGGTCTCCATTGATTCCTTGGAATACCCTGCTGAATTATTAGTTCTCCAACCTAAAACCAAGTTCAATGGTTGTCCTCTCATCCTTGGGAGGCTATGGTTTTCCACTATCGATGCTTACATAGGTTGCAGGGCTGGGAATATGACAATTAAAAATGGGCATCTTTCCAAACAATTGGTCTTGTACCCTCTTGTTCAACCATATATAGAGCATGATTTACCTTTATGGTTAGAAGAGGAGGAAGAAGATGAAGTCTACTCTTCCCCAATCTGTACCCTAGATGCTACTATAGGAGGGGGGCAACCTAATGAAGATGACCTGATTGAGAAAATCCTCTAGAATCAGCCCCCAAACACCATGTCTCTTAAGGAGTTAGTGAAGGAAGTCGAAGATAACCCTTGGAATGATCTATGGTTAGCTTACTCAAGCCCTACTCATGTCAAGATGATAGAATTTGGCCTATAAATAACACTAAAAATTAACCCCTCTCCCTTTGTACATCAGGAAGAGTTATGTGACATGCTAAGAAAGCATTTGGGTGCCTTTACCAAGAGTTACAATGAAATGAAGGGAGTGAACCCTTCATTGTGTGGTCACCATGTTTACATCAAGGAAGGTTGCAAGCTAGTCTGCCAACCTAAGAGGAGAATGAACCCAGCCCTCAAGGATATATTCAAAGAAGAACTGCAGAAGTTGTTGGATGTAGGGTTCATTTAACCCATATCAGATAGTGAGTGGGTGTCTCTTCTAGTTCTAGTTCTAAATAAAAATGGAAAGTGGAGGATCTGTGTGGATTACCGAGAGCTAAATAAAGCCACAAAAAAGGACCATTTACCTCTACCTTTCATTGACCAAGTATTCTATGGTCTAACAGGAAATAAGTTCTTCTCTTTCCCGGAAGGATTCAGTGGTTACAACCAAATCCAGATCAACCCAGAGGACCAGGATAAAACCACCTTCACTTGTCCCTAGGGTACCTTTACTTATAGGTTCCTTCCTTTTGGTTTATGCAATTCCCCTGCCACTTTCCGGAGGGTTGTCCTGAGCATCTTTTGCAGAGCTAGTCCATGATTCTGTGGAGATTTATATGGATGATTTCACCCCGTATGGGTGTGATTTCCTGGAGGCTCTCTCTAACTTGGGAAAGGTATTAGACCCCTCAATATCCCATTAAGGACTGCAAGTAGACCCAAACAAGATAACTATCATAAAGAGGGTCCCTACTCCTTAGAAGCAGAGTGATGTTGGAAGTTTCTTAGGCTTATCTAGATACTATAGGAGATTCATAAAATACTTCAGCAAGGTAGTCATGCCTTTGTTTGGACTATTGGCCAAGGATTCTGAATTTTTATGGTCAGAAATCTGCCAAGAGGCCCTATAAACCTTAAAGGACAAGTTGACTACTACGCCTATACTCTTAGGCCCAAATTGGGCTCTTTCTTTTCACATACATGCTGATGTTTGGACTATTGGCCAAGGAATCTGAATTTTTACGATCAAAAATCTACCAAGAGGCCCTAGAAACCTTAAAGGACAAGTTGACTACTGCACATATACTTTGAGGCCCAAATTGGGCCCTTCAACATGGTGATTCCTTTAACAAATCTATAGGAGAATATCTGGACTAGATATATGACAAGCTACTCTATGCCATTTACTTCATCAACAAAAATATGTCCAAAGCTGAGTTGAACTACACAGTGACTGAAAAGGATCTCCTAGTTGTTGTCCATTCCTTGAATAAATTTATACATTACATTACTGGTTACCAGACTTTTGTACATATTGATTATGTTTCCATTAAATAATTGATGAACAAACCTAATGTGAATGCCCGAATTATAAGATGGTTGCTTCTGTTACAAATATTTGATCTAACTATTATTGATAAGCGTAGTAGAGAAAATGTAGTTGCATGCCTTTTGTCAAGATTGGATTTGCTTGCAGGTGAGGAAGGAATGGTTGATGACCAGCTGCCAAATGAGCATTTATTCGCCATTTCAGTTTTCTCTCTGTGGTTTTCTCACATAGCCAACTACTTAGTAGCTACATAGCTCCCTCCAAATTTGTCCTCCAAGGAAAAGATAAAAATTATAAGGAAACGTGCCCCATTCACTTGGATTGGGGGCAATCTGTTCAAGTTGGGCCCAAATAAAAATCCAGGAAGATGTATCAGGGAGTAGGAATTTTTGACATCCTTCTGGCCTATCATGATGGGCCTTGTGGAGGTCACTTTTTAGCTAAAAGGATAGCCTTCAAGGTAATATAGCCCGCATATTACTGGCCCACTCTCCACCAAGATGCAAGAAGGTATACATCCAGTGTGATTAGTGCCAAAGAATGGGAAAACCTACTTCTAGCGATGAAATTCCTTTGCAATCTCAAGGGAATTTTGAGCCATTTGACAAGTGGGGCATGGCTTTTATTGGGCCCATTGATCCTCCATCAGGAAAAAAAAGTACATCATTGTGTGCACTGACTACTTAACAAAGTGGGCTGAAACCAAAGCTGTTAAGGTAGCCACATAAGATAAAGTGGTTGAGTTCTTGAGGGAGAATGTGTTTTACAAGTTTGGATACCCTATAGAGCTAGTGAATGATGAGGGCACTCAATTCACCTCACACATGATTGAGAATCTGTTAAGGAAGCATTAGATCAAGCACAGATGGAAGTCCACTCCTTACCACCCTCAGGCCAGTGGAAAAGTAGAAGTCACCAAAAAAGCATTGGAAATAATTCTAACAAAAGTGGTTAGCACCAACAGGAAGGATTGGGCTGACAAACTAGTGGAGGCCACTTGGGCCTACAATACAACTTGGAAGACAACCACTAGCTTCACCCCTTATTATTTTTTCTATGGGAAGAAGGCTCTGCTCTTAATTGAGTTTGCATACAACACTTTAAGGATGGTGGTACAATTGGATCAAGATGTTACAAGGGCACAACAAGAGAGGTTTCTCCAGCTAAATGGGTTAGATGAATTCAGGATGCAGGCCCTCCTACACACAGAGGTGACTCAAGTACAAAGAAAGGTCTGGCATGAAAAAATATCAAATACAAACTGTTTCAAGAAAGTGACTAGGCTCTGTTGTATGATTCTGGGTTCAAATATTTCATAGGCAAGGTGACGACAAGATGGCTAGGCCCATATGTGATAGAAAAGTGCCATGACAACAAGGTTGTTCAGATAAGAACCATTGATGAAGAAGGTATCCCTTTACTTGTCAATGGGCATAGGTTGAAAGTCTACAAAAAGCCTTTGTCAAAGAAGGCGTTCATTAGTAGTATCAATAAGGAAATAATAGTGATTGAAGGAGCCTCGGCTTCCACCTCACCAAGTTCTTGAGGACTGTTGAATCCTTTAAAAAAAAAATATACAATAAGAGACCCAGGTGAAAACCTCCATGAGGCACTTGAGGCCCACTATTAGGTTGAAAAACTCCTTAAGGCAACCCAAGAGTTAAAAAAAAAATAGAAAAATAAAAGACCCCTTCCTGAAAACCTCCTTTGAGGCACCTAGGGCAGGAACGCAGGATGAAAAACTCCTTTGAGGCAACCTAGTTGTCTTTCAAAAAGAGAGAGAGAGAGAGAGAATGCAAAAAAAATAATGGCAGGGACCTCAAACCTGCCCACTCATAAAGATACTAGTTTTTGAAAGTTTTAAAGAAGATAATGGACACAGAGATCAGAGGGAATAAATCCATGCAAAACCCCATGTTTTTATTCTTACATTTCATCTCCTCCATGACCCCTATGTTCATTCATCCAAACTCATATCCAACAATAGAGAAATCCAAATTTCAGGCAATTCTATGATTTCTATAGGATTTCCTATAGTTACTGCAGGAATTTCTTGCACTACTACACGAAGTCCTGAAAATCTACAGGAAAGAAAGCCTGATTGAAAAATTATGATGCATGCCTATTTTGGATAAAAAATGAGGCCATTGACTTCACCGCATCTTAGCCAACACCCTTCATGACCATGTCACCCTTTATGTCCATAAAAAACAATCTACTTAGAAGAAGAAAAAATAAAAATATGAAAATGAAAAAAATAAAATGAAACAAAGAAATATCAAAGGGGCATACCACCAGCATCCCACCTCACCTACAACTCCATGGCCACACCTTCCACTCACTCCAATACCTATTCACTCTCCAAGTAAACAAAGTTCATAGAAATTCAAAAAAGGGAAGCTACAAGATTTCTTGTATTAGTACTACAGGAAACCTTATAGCAGCCTATTTTTAAGCAGAAGTAGGCTCCAAACCTAACCTTCGACAACCATGCATTGGAAAAGGAGAATCACAATTGTAGGCACTACAACACCCCTCCAAAATTCAACAACAACAAAGGAAGCCAACTCCTGCACATCAACAAGAAGACAACCTATCACTAGAATAAAATCAACAAAAAAAGAGCAGTAGAGAAGATGTACTTGAACCATGAGCAACACAATAGAGCCACTCTCTAGCATGCATCAACAAATGAAAGGGAGCCATAGGTATGTCACCTCATCCACTCTCTCATAAGTATGAATATGATTAAAACAATAGGAATATGTAGAAAGTTGGTTTTATAAGTGAAGTTGGACAGTTAACTTGGCCACCCTCAGCCCGATAGCAAAAAGTTAAAGTGCTAGTAAATTAGACATGTAGAAAGGTAACATCAAGGGGAATAATTCGGAAAGGTGGTCGAGTAATGTTGAACAAGAGTGGTTGATGTTTATGAGGAAGGGTTGCTTATAACTAATAGTGGGACCAACTGTCCAAAAGGAGAAATATGTACACAACCAGCTAGCACATCGCTCAATGAAATCGACCATAAATAGAATTATTCCATAAATTTCATGCAATATATTATTCATTTCAAGATTTTGACATCTGGGACCACCTGGAGGAGACATCGAAAGTAAAAACTAGTCTCGACCATCCTAGAGATAGCACCTACAAGAAACACAAGAAAACTATATGAAACAGGGAGAATTGTCAAAAATGTTGTGAGGGGGTGCCTAAGGCCCAACTATAAAATAATTCTCCTCAACCAGAGCACTGTAGTGAAAGGTAGGTGCCATATCCTCTATGCTTTCATTTATAAAGAGAAAAATAAAAGAATTTGTCATTTATTTTAGTGATTACAGTGTGCATAGAGATAGGCAGAATTATGTGGAGGATTGTGTAGAGTAAAAAGAGTATTGCAATCATCATCATCCTAAACTCTAAACCCTCATCACCTGGGTAATCTCTTAAGCTATAGCCACCAAATCTTCATACAAACATATTAACAAAGAGAAAATATGAGAGGGGGTTTCAATAGAAGGGAGCCCACCAAAACATTTAGAATACATCAACATCCTCTTGTGTTAGAAATATTTACAAGGCATCAATGATTTAGATTCTTCGAGCTACTTAGGGGATATGATGATGATATAGCTAGGGAATTTGCAATGTCATTCATACATTTAGCTAGAGTCAGTGCCATTGTTGTAGTGAGGGGATTATCAGTGACAATTACTCCTGAAATATAATCTATGGTTACCAGTTTAGACTCCTCCATGAGTTGCGATTTGGATAAGACTTATCTCTTCATAGAATAATTAGTGTTCCTTACTTTTTGTTGCAATTAATAATATAAATGAGCATTAAAGTACAAGAAGGGAAGCATCAGCAGCTAGCACATCATGGACTAATGAAGCTCATACTAGAAGATGCCCTAAACATCTTTACAATCCCTATTATGTGGTAAAAATTTGCAGACATGAAAAAAGAATATGAAATTCAATCCATTTTGTATTAAAGAGACCCTACTTCTAGTTCTCAATAAGTGGAAGAAGATTCTAAAGAAGAGCAAGAAGATCTTGAAGAAGAGGAAAAAGATCCTGAAGAAGAGAAGCATGAAGAAGAAGAATAAGAACCAGAGGAAGAAGAGGATATAGAAATAAATGAGACGGAGGATGAAAAGGATAGTAGGGAAGAAGCACAAAAGAATGGATCAAGTCCTGAAGTACATAGAAAGGAAGGAGAGGAATCCCCAAGAGTGTCTCCTGAGCACATAGAGAAGGAGGCGGTTGTTGCCTTAACTGCTCTAAGTACACCGATAATATCAAAAGGAAAGAGTTAGAGGCAGACTCCCCTATACTTCAAAACAAGGAGGAGCACCAGGATAAGACAAGGGACACCTCAAACACCTAACAAGACTCATACAATCATTGAGGACTTGCCAAAAGAATAGGAGAAACTAGTCCCACTAAGAATGAGAGGTGAAGAGAGCACATCACAACAAGCTTCCCCAAGGTCACCAATCACCTATGTTAGGAGACTTGTCACTAGGTCAATCTCATCAAGACAAATTAAAGAACCTTTGACTCCTTTTCAAAAACGGAAAGGCCTCCTATAGGAAACACATATAAACCTACAAGAAACACAAATAGTCCTACAGGAAACCCTATCAAAACTACAAGAAACATAGAAACAGGAGTAGGAAGGACTACAGGGCAAAAGGGAAGGAAAAGAAGAAATAACACAAGTACAAGGGGAGACAGATACCCAAAAGATAGTAAAGGAAGAGTCCCAAGAGCTGTAGGAAACTAGCCCACATCCAAACCTCAACTCATATTATAGATTCATTGAGGGAGGTAGAGTAATACCACAAAAAAATTCCATCCCTCTATTCTTTCAGCTTGAAAAGGAGAGAGCAAGGACACATCGTTGGATGCAAATTGCTAAATCAAAAAGTGTTAAGGATGTGGGCCATATGAAAGAAAAGATGCTAGAAATGGGCAGAGAGTTGAGTAGGATAAGAGATAGGGAAAGAGTAATGAAATCTTAACTAGAGGCTTATAACACATGGCTAAGGAGGTAAGAACAGGAAAAAGAGATCCAATTGGAAGCTATGGCAAGTCTCTCCATGGATGCACTCTAGTGCAGGATGCTAGCAAAATCACATTCCTTATAACTCAAAGAAAAGTGGTTGTAGTTTCAGATAAAAAACCTAGCACAACGAGGAACTATGCCTTTCTAAGACTATAGGAATTTCATTGACCTCTATGACCAAAGAACCCCGGAGGATAGGGCCAAGATATCTGAATTATACCTACATAACTTGGCACTAACATATTTGAATGTGTGGGACCCCAATCCAAAGCCAGGGGAATTATAACTAATGGCCTTTGCATCATGGATGAATCATGAGGAGGTTAGGGCTAAGGAAGTAAAAAAGGTATTGGAAAGAGAAGAAACAAAACCCCTTTACATTAGAGCAGAACAAATCAAATGCATGGCTATCGTTAGCACCCACAACCTCATCGCCAATGATCCCCAGCTTGCTCCAAGATACCTAGCTACACAAGAGAAAGTAGTCACTCATTTTGAGGATACTTTGAGATTACTAGGGGATGAAAGCCAACAAGCATGCAAAATGAGATGGAACACCTCACCCTACAACCTAAATATTAGGGAGTATCATTCCCCTGAAAGAATGAGGGATGCACTAGAAAGGACCCCACTATATAAGAAATCATTGCAGAGACTCAAAGTCAACTGGATTGGCTTGAAACTTAGTCCACAATTGCTCTTGGGTATGTTAAAAGGGAGAAAGGAAGAAGAAGAAAGAATAAAGTGAGAGGAAATATAGAAGCATGCAAGATTTTATCCACAAGAGCAGGATACTACAACAAAAGCATGTAATGTCCAAGAGGCCACCAAAGAAATGAAAGACATGTAAATAGATTGAGTTGCTCAGAGGATGAGAAACACTTTCAGTAGGGGAGTGATGATGAGTCTCATCAATGGGTAAATTATATGGAACTTAATGCCACTCTCCAACTTATTAAAATCAAGTTTTCTCACATTTCTTTACATGTTTTGTTATACTTTTATTAATGAGAAGGGTAAAGATGAGATGTCATATCTTGTGGTCTAATGTGCATTGATTGCAGGTTTTGAAGAAAGTTTTGGCTAATGAAAGTGCAAGAACTCAAAGTAGACAAGCAAGATGGATTTTAGGAGATTATATCTCCCTCCTTAACTCCTCACTCACTCGAAAATTCCTCCACCATATCTCATCAGCTCAGAGTTACAAGCAGCCGAGCCATTAAGATCATTGGTAGCCAAGCAAGTGTAGTTGAAGACCAGTTGATCTAAATATGAAGGCCCAGAGCCTCATTAGGATTCGACTTTTTTTGTTTTAGCCAAGACAATTTTTCGAGCTAAGACATTGTGATTAATGATTCTTATGTATTTTTGACATTTTAATGAAGATGAGAAGCATTCCCTTGATCCAGCACTGAGTTGACTCAGAGGGCTAAAGCTCTTGGGTTAGGGCCCAACCCTATCAACAGAGGTTCCTCTTCTTGTACATGTATGGTTATATTACACTCATAGTTAACTGTTGAAGTGATTTTGGTTTTATTAATTTGCAAGTATTTGGATGATTAATTAGTTTGCCTCCATTTGTAGATATTATATCAGTGGTATTGTTGGCTTGTTAGGGCTTGACCCAGGTTTGGAGATGATTTAGCCAAACAAATCCCAGTACTACTAGTCCTTTCAACAATAGTTCGTGGAGCGCATACTAAGGTCTCTCCCGAAGTAGTATGGGAGGGTGCTAGAACTAGGTTTCCGCACCCTGGGGATGTCTTATGGGTTCCAAGTGGTCCGTGGTTTGACCCTGTGCGAACGTCGCTACGTGCACTTATCAGTACCTCACAGCGAGTGATGTTACCTTCGCGCAACCCTACTCGGGGGGCCGAATAGTGTTATTATCCAAATCCTTACTAGGAACCTGATATTAGTTAATTAACTTAGCTTATCTGTATGCTTTCATTTATACATAACAATACTCAACATTCATACAAAAACGCACAGTAAATAAACGATATAATTGCACTTGATATCAAACATGTAATAACTTATGAACAGATATATGGAATTCAGATAAAACCTCTCCTTGTTATTCTTCTTCCTTGGTTATAGACTCGACTCCACCATGCACACTCAGCTATAGGGGCTCGCGCACTCAGCTGCGGACCCTACCAGACCTCTGTGCACTTAGCTGCAGAGCATCTTCCTACTACTACGACCCACGATACTAGACTCTTGCTCTATACTTCACTATTTTTCAGACTCCATTTGTTGGTTAACTAACTACTTTACAACTTAGAGCCTCGCTCTATTTATACAATCCCATGGTCTGCGGACCATGGGTAGGTCGACACTACATTCAAAACTTAGGGCAGACAACCTTATGACTCTAACATACAATTCGCACTCCGCGCCCACAATTCGTGAAGTTTTTACAACAATATTACTCAAAACTTAGTATTTGATCCCCAAACCATGTTGTGGGTGGATTCCATGCCCAACAGGCCCCCAACATAAACATCGTGACTCACCCTTGAGTCACTCTGTTGGTGCGAAAATCTTGGTGTGGAGTCCCTCCAGCTAGTCCTGAATGGTCTTGATGTCTGCAGCGCACTGAGCTGCTGCTTGCTGTACCTGTTGCATTCTCTCTTTTGAACCCTCTTTTTCTAGCGTGTTGTGCTGCACCTGTGCATGCATCCCCTAAATCTATGTGAGATTTCCTTCAATATCTATCGTGATTGTGAAGGCTTCATCAATCCATGACTAGACAAGCGCTCTGATAATTGCTTCCTTATGACGCGCCACGTCCACTTGCTCCTTTAGTGCCTTGGCTTGCTGCATTTTTGCAAGCCACTGAGTAAGTACTATAGTCTACGTAGTCCCCCTGATGTTGTCGTACTGTTGCTAGAGTTCACGTGCTTCTGTCTCCAGCCACTGGATGTTGGGGTCCTCCTACAACGTTGTGAGGACCTCAAGCGTCTGTTCCAACATGTTGGTACAGTCACGCACTGCACCTCCAATCTCTTCCAACCCTGCTGTAATAGCGCTGGTGCATTGTTATTTGATTTCCAGGGGAGTGGAAGGTTGTGCCTTCAACCGCAGCTCGGTGATCTGGAGATTCAGCTCTAGCTGCACCCTTGTTGTCTCTTCTCTCACGTCACGGACTCCACTGGCTAAATTGTGGATCTGCACTTCCACAGGTAGATCTGCTATGATAGCCAGCTCTGGGACGCATCGACAAGTGTCATCTACTATCTGCACCAACCCTTGGTTCTGCAACACCAACTCGTCACGCTCTAAGCTAAGCTACTCCATATTGATCTTCTGTTTAATAAGAACTTGGATCGCGTGGTTCTCCCTAGCACACAACTCTATTATTATTCCATCCTGTAGCTGATAGAGTGTTTCCTGGGGAAGGGTAGCTAGCTTAAGGCTAAGGCCTTTCATCATGCTAACCATCATTCGGTCCATCATATCTGATGATATTGATGCTGCCTCTGGCAACACTATTGTGTTAGGCATCCTTGCGTGCAGCATCTGCTCTACTGCTAAAGTACTTGTTGCAACGAGGGTAGACAAGGTACCTTCCTGAGGGGCCTGCACCTGTAACTCTTGCAGTTGTGCCCCAAGGGCCCCCAACACACTCTAGTGCTCCGTGATAAACTCTTGGAGCACTTCGTTGGTGACGTCACAGACCATATCACCGATGTCATGGAGCTCACCTTTAGTTAAGGTGATCAGGTCAATGGCCAGCTTTGAGGCCTTGACCTTCTTCCTTGGACCCAATCTCTCTATGATGCATGGTTGTTTGAGCTGTGTGGATGTGGTCCCTAGGTCCCTGCTCCCTTCTGTTATTTCTGTGTCATCTGCCTCCTACCCTGAGGACATTTCTTGGCCCTCCTCTGCTTGTACCATTGCGGCCTCTACTATTTGCGCTGCTTCTGCGGCCTTCTTCTGCTCCACAGCTTCCTGTGCCACTTCGCGAGCTGCTCTTACCTCAGTTGCTGCTTTTTCATTCTGCCTTCTCGCAGCCATTTGGGTGATGTGCAGCTTGGCATCATCCTTCTTTTTATGTGTAGCCACTTTCTCTAATTCTGCCAAATCTGGAGCATGCCACTTAGGAGGCCATGTCTCCAATACTGTAAAGATCGCATCATCAGTGACTACAAATGGTAGATTCATCCATTGCTTCGCCAGATCCTTTCGTACCTTGATGTATATCTTGTGCATATATTCCTTAAAGTATACAAAACTCTGTAGACTATTGTGCACCATAGCTGATAGGCGCAGTCTTCTGTTCATACACATTCGGATGCTCACCTTCATGACCACCCAAAATTTTTTTATGTCACGAATCTGTTTTGTGTCCTTGGTGTCCCAGAGCGAAGCATACTTCACGGCCTCTAGTAAGTCTCGGTCAATGTTCAGGAACTGACTATCCTTCGATAGTTCTCTTGCTACCAGTAAGATGGATAAGAGAAACCCCGCGTAAGTGAAGGTCTTACCCTGCTCCTGGGCTTTGCAATAGTTTAATAAAATCTCCTCGCAGAGGAACTTGGCCCAGTTGAACTGGACCCCATCTGTGCATTGTTCGGTCAACGTGACCACCGGCACTAGTACCTCATCGATGCAACATTTTCTCATCATTTTACCAGCCAAGAATTGGGTGGCTATGCACACCCCCTTATCCTTGATGCTGGAGATGGCATAGCCCCTCTTCTTTTTCTCCAGCTTATACTTTGCCTTCATGGCCTCTGCGAGAGCCAAATCACAACTTTTCCCAGCTATCGTCACAGGGTCCTTTCCCTTACAAGGAAGCCAAGAAATCCAGTGGATGAGGTCTTTCGTGATGGGCATAGGCTCCTCCAGCCATAGATACCCATCATGCACTAGGCAGAGTAGCTACCTAATGATGAAAATGGTGATGGGTGTGTGGTGGAAATGTGGAATCCATAACAAGTAGAGAAACCCAGCCTTTTCCACTCCATGCAACCATTTTTTCGGCTTTAACACTATCACTGCCCCCTCTGTATTCTGCTTCATCATATTTGTCATCTCTAAGTGTGGAAAATTCTCATTGTTCGTGAGGTCACAGTCTTCAAATTTCATGATGGGCACACAGCCTAGGTGTGAGCCCTCAAATACAATACCATTGGGGAGGAGCGGGGTGTGGAGTGAACTCTTCGTTTCATCCAAATCCTTCGATACTTTGGCTTTTCCTTTCCACGGAAGGACATACACGGGTAGTTTCGCGTCAGAGCGCAATGGTTAGATGTCCTCCTCCACGTCTTCTTCTTCTTCCATGGTGGAAATCAAGGCCTCCTCATTTGTTTCAATCGTGAATGCCTTCCCTTTTCTTCCATTGATAACGTGTTGTGCCGCGGATTCCTCGGGGACATGCATATTGGTCCCATTGCCTTCTTATCCTTCTTTGGCCTTGGTGTCCGCAGTGATTTGGGGATTTCTGTCACAACCCCAGTGCCTTTGGGAACATCCTGTACCATGGGGATCTGTGTGGCCTCACCAACGATTCCTTCCTCAATTCCCAACCCATCCTTAGTGGCCATCATCATCTCTACACAGTATTTTGTCTTTCACGAACTTAGGGGCTCTATTATCACTCGGTTCTCAACACTTTGTGCTCTGCTCAACCGCTAAATGCTTAAATGACAAAGTGTTGTCCGTTGGCTAGCCTTTTGAGTTTTATAACACCTTTTGAATTCAAATTCGACAGTTCCCCCCCATTTCAGGCCATTAATGCTTCCTTGGTGATAGATTTTCCCAAGTATTGCCCATAACTTTCGCCTTAAATGCCTATCTCCCACTCCATTTGGCCTCAAATTGGACATCTCATCATGAACAATGACACCAATGGTCACTTCCCATATGACTCACATGGCAACATAGCCCTTAATGCGTGGTCACGAAACCTATGATGTCCTGCTCCTGTGCGCATCTCTCATATTGCGTAGCGCCCCGGTGAAATATTTTATAGTCCCGCGTTCCCTCTCAACTACCTGGAGCGCTAATACTGTCCTCCCTTTGGCTAATCAGGTGGAAACACCACACGTGTGAGGCTTTATCTCGTCCTCCACCATGGTTCGTGGAGAATCCCCATCTTCCCTTGTAGTGATCGGCATCACACACTATACTATTTGCGTTGCGTTGCCCTAATGGTAGTAGACTAATCAATTCACGATGATAGCTTTCCAATTTGTCAGTATGACTCTATGCACCTTGTCTTTCCATCCTCGATTTCTCAATGAGAAATGCTTCCTTTATTTCGTTTTTAAGTGTCTTGACCTCTGCATCCATTAAAACGATTTTCTCCCTTAGTCGCACCCGGTCTTTTTCAAGTTCGCGAAGCCTAAATTTTTCATGTCAAATTTCTTCCTCAAGTCTTATATGTTTTGTTTCATGCAACTGTGTGATTTCTTCATTGAATGCATTGATGTAGTAATTGATGAAGCACGCAAAAAATATGGAACAAATAAAGTCAACAAAGGATGATGACAATGAGGAATACCATGAATGATTTCCCATATCAAATCAAAATTATATAGAGGAAGAAACCAATGAAGCATCAGAAGAAGATACAACTGATAAGGAAAAGACTCCATCCATGTATGTTCAAAAGAATCATCCAGAATCTCAAATTTTACAAGAAAAAGGGTCTGGAGTACAGACAAGAAGAACTCTTGTAGGAACTTCCAGTTATCTATCATTACTATCCTCCATAGAACCAAAAAATGTTAATGAAGCTAGAAAAGATGAATGTTGGGTTAAGGAAATTAATGAATAACTTGAACAAATTGAAAAGAATGATACTTGGGAACTAGTTCCTAGACCTCTTGATAAAAATGTTATAGGAACAAAATGGATATTCAAGAATAAATTGAATGAAAATGGAGAGGTTATTATAAACAAATCAAGACTTGTCTGTAAAGGGTATGCTCAACAAGAAGGTATAGACTTTGAAGAAAAAATTTCACCTGTTTCCATACTTGAAGCCATAAGAATGTTTCTTGCTCTTTCAACTTTTCAGAAATTCAAAGTGTATCAAATGGATGTAAAATCTGCATTTCTTAGTGGAGAGTTAGAAGAAGAAGTTTATATTAAACAAATAGAAGGATTCATTCTAGGAAATGATGCAAAGCTTGTATTCAAACTCAGAAAGGTTCTTTATGGACTAAAACAAGCTCCAAGGGCTTGGTATTATCACCTTGACAAATATTTACAACAACAAGGGTTCACAAAAGGATCTGCAGACACCAACTTATACACCAATATTGAGAATGATAAACTACTAATTATTGTTGTTTATGTTGATGATATCATCTTTGGTAGTAATCTATGAGTCATAACTGTGCTTCAATTATGTAGCAAGAATTTGAAATGTCCTTACTTGGTAAACTTACTTATTTTCTTGGTCTACAAGTATAGAAAACTAAAGATGGTATTTTTCTTTCACAAACTAAATATCTCAAGCAGATTCTGAAGAAGTACAGAATGCAAGATTCTAAACCAGTATGTACTCCAATCGTAACAGGATGTAGTCTCAGTTCTAACGATGAATCACCTACAGTGAATCAACCAACATATAGATCTATGATTGGAAGTCTACTCTAGCTAACAGCTACCAAACTTGATATCATGCATGCAGTAGGAATTGTTGGAAGGTTCCAAGCAAATCCAAAGGAATCACATCTTCAGGCTATAAAAATAATATTCAAATATCTTCAAGGAACTAAAGACTTTGGTCTATAGTATCTTAAGGATACATATCTTACTCTTCATGCATATACAGATGCAGATTGGGCAAGAAACAAAGTTCAATTGCCTTATCTACAACTGAAGTGGAAAATGTGGTTGTTGCATCTTGGTGCACACAACTACTCTGGATGATGCAAACATTGCAAGACATTCAAATCACATGTTCTGCACCCATCTCCATTTTATGTGATAATATAAGTGCCATAGTATTTCGAAAAATCCAATCATGCACTCCAAGGCCAAGCACATACCCATTAAGTACAATTTTCTATGAGAACAAGTGGTTGAACAAAAGGTTAAATAGGAGTATGTTCCCTCCAAATAACAGGTTATTGATATATTTACCAAACCACTTCCTAGAGAAACATTTGAATATCTTAGACAAAATTTGGGAGAGTTTCTACATCATCCCATTTTTAAATCAAGTTTTCATAAGAAGGTTCATATACACGTTTTTCATGAAGGATAGTCACATATATACGCGAGTATATGTGGCTGCAGGAGCGTATATGCTTTTTTCTGATAGAAAAAACAGTGGGCCAAACTCTGACATAAGGGCTCAGTCTGATATTGATGATTACAGTATGCTAATATGCTTTGTTCATTGATTTTTATCTAACTAATGAAGATGCCTTGATGAATGATTTGTTGACAATGCACAGGTAGCACAGGCTCAAGGGGAGCATTAGCCTTCACAAACATTCTACATTGTTTTCATTATGGTTGTTGATTTCAGCTATGGTTTCAGATATTCATATCAATTGTTGCATAGGTCATGTAAACATCTAGGGTGTATTATCTCTCCTTATATCATAGTCTATTTTTTGAGTCATATTGTACATATGATATAATTATTGCTATATTTCAATCATGTATAAACAATTGGTATATTCCCACTTGGTTGGGTGGATGAGTCAAATTTGGTGTATCCCCACTTGGTTGGGTGATTGACGTATGTATGAGTCATTGGTGATAGGAAGGTCATACTCACATGGTTAAGTTATAGAGTCATGTTATGCTTTTGAAAAATATCTCTACAGACTCTGCATGTACTCAGGGGTAGAATCTCTTGGTTCTCCCTTTTCCCTTGATGTTAAAGGGCAAGAGTATTTGTTGTTGCTTGATATCTCAAATAGGTTCTTCAGCTTGAAGCAATCAACACCAATAAGGTTTCCATCAAGTCCAAAGGGGGATATTGTTGTCATTATGATACAAGTGTTGTCCTTGATGGAAACTCTCTCACAGGTCAGTTCAGATTTGATAAATGGAAACTCACATGGTAATAGGTCAATTCAGAGGTAACAAGGCATTGGTACAAAAGAACAGGAAGCTAGAATAAAGGTTTATTGATCAGAATCAAGAAGTTGAAGGAAAAGGATGTTTTAAGGTAGTTTAAGTTGTATACATAGCTTCACCTTGTCAAAGCAACGTATACATGTCAGTTAAAAAAACAAAAAGAGCGTATACGTATGCACGCACTTTCACAAGAGGAAAAGAACGTATGCGTTGGAAAATCAAGGAAATTCAAGATTAAAGAATACCAAGAGTCAATACCATGGTATTAGCCCACAATATTAAGCAGAGTAATAACTATTTTATACCGTCCAAGAATACCACAAGTTTTAAGTGTTGCTTTGGTCTGAGGTATTGAGAAAGGCCAAAAACTATATAAGGAAGAGAAGATCAAAGGGTCAAGTGTGCAAGTGCAAGGTTTTCTTAGAAATACTTCTATCTGAAGTATATTTTATGTTGCAATGGCTATGATTATGATATAATCTAAAATATTTTGTGCACCTCAAATTCAATGTTGGATCAGGATCATGAGACCTGAAATGACTTATCATTGAATGATCTAATATTGGTTGGGCTATATTTGATTGCTTACACATGTTTTATTCTTTAAATGTCATGATCTGTGTATGTCTGAAGTCTGGAATAGCAAAGAAGTTGTAAGTTTGTATTTACATATCTATACGCTGGTTCGCCTTAGTGAAGGCATGTATGCACATTGGTTCAAATCTTCTAGGTAGCTTATGCAAAAGAAAATCCTGCTATTCAAAAATGATTGTTCTATCTAATTAGTACTACCAATTTGCTGTTGTCTCTCAATGATGTCTTCTTAGATTCGAAAGTAGAACTGAATGAATAAGGAGATTGAGTTTGATTGATTGATTGATTAAGTGAGAAGGGTGATCTTTGCTACTAACTATCTATATCTCTGTAATTTGACAATAGATGTTCAAAATATTGTTGGTTGGTACAGATTTGATTCAGAAGTTTTTATGATTCAACAATTTTGTAGGTATACGCAATTTTGGTTAAACGAAGTAGCATAGACACGCAGGTTGGGTTCATTAAATTCGCGTATGCATTTTGATGTATGATTTTTGAGGTTGCAGCTAGTTTTGAATGATGATGCAAGTTTTTGGGTTTAGCATAGTGTTCTGGTGACAGTGATCTGACTATTCAGATTGACTGATTGTTGTTTGATCCAATTATTATTATAGAGTTTGAGGTTCAAAGTTTCTGATGGGTCTAGTGTGAAAATTTGATGAAACGTGGCCTTCATATTGTGTTATTGTGTACCAGGAGTATCGAGTCTAAAAATTTATGAAACGTGTACCCTGGAGGAAGAGAGAAGGTCGTAGCCTTCTGTGGGTCAGTACATACATACTAGTAAGCATATCAGCTAGTACAAGAGCTAGGGGGTTTTAGCTCCCTTCTAGTAGAAGCTGGAGAACGAGAGAAGGTTGTAACCTTCTACAGGTGGGTTCCTGCATACTAGTATGAGTCCGAACCAGTGCAAGATTGTAAACAATTTTTTTTTATATTAAAATAAGACAAAGATGATAGAAGTATGTGGTTTTTGTCTCGCATTAGGTTTCCACCTTAAATCTTGGTGTTCATGTGTGTTGCTTATGTGTGATGGTTTATTCTGCTATTACTGCACATAGTTATTATTTAATAAAGTACTGATGCACTGATTAAAGGTCAACATATGATGAAATAACTAAATCACAAGTTCTCTCGGTATACGCTGGTTTCCTTTATAACAGTTGTGTGCACACGCGAGTTCACTTAACTAAAGTAGTGTATATAAATATGATTATGAAATTGGAAAATTATTTAATTGTAAATACTGATTCACCCCCCTCTTACTATTATTTCCAACACTTTTAGTGATTACAGTGTGCATATAGATAGGCAGAATTATGTGGAGGATTGTCTAGAGTAAAAGGAGAATTGTAGCCATCGCCCTCCTAAACTCTAAAACCTCATCACCTAGGGAAGCTCTTAAGCTATAGCCAACAAAATGTCATACAAACATATTGACGGAGAAAATATGATAGGGGGTTTCAACGGAGGGGTACCCATCAGAACAACTAGAATACATCAACATCCTCCTATGGTAAAAATCTTTACAAGGCATCAATGGTTGGGATTGTTCGAGCTACTTAGTGGATATGATGATGATATAGCTAGGGAATTTTTAATGTCACTCATAAATCTAGGTAGAGTCATTTCCACTATTTTAGTGAGGGAATTTTCAGTGACAATTACCCCTAAAAGCATTAGTAGGATCACTACACTTCCTCTAGGGTTGCAATGGAGAAAAGAGGATAAAGCTAGTAGCACTCTTGCAAGGAATAACTTTTTTCTTGGAAGGAGAGGAACCAATTGAGGAAAAAAATGGGATTAGAAGGGGGAGCATTCCATGTCCTTGGGATCATGTAAGCTATCACATTCTCAAGTATATTTCTTGTGAGGGTAGGCTCAGTATAGTCTATGGTTACCAGTTTAGACTCCTCCATGAGCTGATATTTGGAGAAGAGTTACCTCCTCATAGAAGACTTAGTGTGCCTTAATTTTTGTTGCAATCAATAATATACATGATGTTGGCATTATGATTCAGGTGTTGTCCTTGATGGCAACTCACTCAGAGGATTGATACAGGTGATTGCAACTCACTCAGGGGACAGATCATAGTGCAGCAGGTAAATAGAGAGATATACGCAGGTTGACCATGAAGAAAGGGCATATATATGTGGGTTAGCAAAGCAGAAGGAGCGTACGCGTATACACGCGGGTTAATAAGAGTAAAGGCGCGTACATGTTGGAAATCATGGTTTTGGTACATGGTATTTGGTCCATGGTATTTGGTCCAAAGTGACGACCCCAAGTATTGGGTTCATGGTATTGTTTCTACATGGTTTTGGACCATGGTATTGAGAGAAGCCTAACCTATATAAGGAGAAGGTCATTAGGCCAAGAAGAGGTGCAAGAGTGAGCAAGCAATGAATGTCTAACGAAGTGCGAAGATCTAGTATTGCTGGTTATCGGTTTGTGTTGCTTGGATTGGGTTGATATAACAGCGAAGGTACAAGTAATTATCTTTAGATCTGTACGCGGGTTGTATGAGGTGAAAGCACGTATACACGTGGTTTTGGTATAGTAAAGTGGCGTATGCATTATGAGATTTGGTATTTCAGGTTGCTGTTGATTCTACTGGTTGTTGCAGAGTTCTGGGCTCTGGTTTACGTTTTGTGTTTTTGATGACAGGTTTTCATTGATTCAGTTTTGGGTGATTTAGAGATTTATGATGCAAGTATAAGTGGATGATTGTATTGTAGCAGTGATTTTTTTGTACTTATGGATCCAGTCTGGAAATTGATGAAACGTGGTCCCTGAAGAAAAGAAGGTTGCAGCCTTCTGTAGGTCAGAACGTACGTACTAGTATATCCGCTAGTACAAGAGCTAAGGGGGTTGTAGCTCCCTTCCAGAAGTAACTGGAAAACGAGAGAGGGTTGTAGCCCTCTGCAGGTTTAGCCTGCGTACTGGTAAAGGACTGCACCAGTACATTGTAAAAGAAGTTTCTTATTAAAGGAAGAAAGAGACGAATTGCACCAAGTGGTTTTCACCCACATTGGGTTTCCACCTTATATCATGGTGTTCATGTGTGCTTCTTATGTGTGATGATCTGTACTGTCTACTACACCTGTTTACTGTGAATGTGGTTAATAATTTTCTGATGCATTTACTGAAGATAAGCTAACTGAATCTTAATATTGTTGCATATACGCTTGTTTCATTTAATACAGTCGCGTATATACGCGTATATCCTTAACTGAAGTCGCGTATGTGAATCTGAGTGTGAAAATATTTTTTTTTTACTGATTTGATAATACTGATTCACCGCCCCCCTCTCAGTATTTTTTCCAACAATTGGTATCAGAGCAGGTCATTTTGAAGAAGCTTGATCGCTTGAAGGAAAAGATCCATCGGAATGGCTAATCCAGAAAAAGAGGCACATATCAGGCCACCAGTCTTTGACAGGAGCAACTTTACCCACTGGAAGATAAGAAACACAACATATCTACAATCACTTGGAGCAGAAGTTTGGGGAATCGTAGAAAGTGGATACAATTTCCCATTAGCAGTTCCTATAGATGCAACCGAGAAAAAGCAATATGAGCTCAATGCCAAAGTTTTTACTGTCTTATTGGGAAGTTTGACACAATCAGAATTTATGAAGATCATGCATTACAAATCAGCTAAGGAAATATGGGACAAAATCATTCTAAGCTACGAAGG
>APFE030069211.1:3076-18249 GCA_000404065.3 Pinus taeda | reverse complement strand
ATTGATTGATTGATTGATTGATTGATTTATTTTTATTTATTTATTTATTTTTATTTTTTTCGGTATTTTTTTGCAAGGAATCCAAATTTGCTATTTGTTTCTGAAAATTTTGTACATAAATTTTCAAATATGCTCTACAAACTTTTGGCCCAAAACTCAAAACTTTGAAATCTCCTCTCAGTATACTGTTCTCTCCTTTGATCACCTATGCTCTGACACCATGTAGATATTCCCACATGTAGATCACCTGGTAATGCAATATACTAAAGAAAAACACTTGATATACTTCTACAAACTATTTAGTGGAAGCTTAATCGAACACACACAACATCAATAAGAACACATATAACTGATAAGAAGGAATCAATCCCACATAACACAAAAGACTTTACCCAGGAAAAGCCTCAGCCTAAAACCCCAACTCTATATTATCATACATAGGATTTATACAAAGACTTAGCTCTCAGTACAATCCTCACAGATGAAGGTGGAAATACATTAGAATTTCAAAAGCCTTAGCTCTCACAGCTAGCCAACTCTCAGTGCAATCCTCCTGGATGCTCACAGGTAATGAAGACTTCTCCTAAGCCTTCTCCTCTACCCTCCAAGCCTCCTATTTCCTTGCGCAGTTTTTCCTGGGTGATCCTCCTGTTACCAAGTGTAACACTAATCTCTTACACTGATCTCACACCCTGTAACACTGAACAATCCTCAAGGAACCTTAATCCTTATGCTTGGATGATTTTCCTTTATAGGAAAAATATTCATCCAACTGATAATGCACTGTCCCTTCTTTGATATCAATTGGGTCTCTATCTGAACTAACATGCATGAGTTATCCATGAGTGAATACTCAATTATTTGAAATACAATAGTTACATGCGTGCAAGCATTAAATAACTGAACTCTCATTAATTTAACAAAATGTTAAATTAATCTAACTGGACTTGACTCAGTTAACTGAGCCAACTAATTACAACTCAATATTACAACTCATCCTTATCTCTTTAACTGATGGATAAATTCCTCAATTAATAGATAAATTGTTCCATGTCCTCACATAGACTTCATGTTTGTTTTTCCTTAACTAATTAACTCAAACTGAATTAATTAATTAATTTACAAACTGCTGTTAATATCAAATTCGAATTTTACTACCTATTTTAGTCTAGGGACTGACTAAAAATAGGAATCCATCATGAACTGCTAAAAATAGAAATTCTATTTTTAGCACTTCCATTTTTCATTCCTTGTTGCCCAATCCAGCACTGGTACCCAAACTGCTATTTTTAGCAATGCTATTTTTAGCACTTGTATTTTTAGCATTTCTTGTTGCCATTTTTCAATAGAGGTTGGTGAATCTCTAGGTTGGATTTCGGATCTGAGTACCTCAGGAAGCTTACATTTTCATGCAAATGATGGAATATGAGTTTAAGTGGGTGGTGTAACACTACGAGGTCATGATGGGGTCAACGATGATGTTGGAATTAAGCTTTTACCTCTACCTACAAATCTACCTCTAGAATCTCTTTCCCTATACACATCATTTTTATTTTTATTTTTAAGTACAAAGAAAAGACTCCTATATACACTTCCCCGACAACAACACCAAAATGTTTGACAATTTAATTAACCTTAAATTGTTTACATAAATTATTGACCAGGGCTAGTAAGTTGATGAAGTGTAAGTGCACTATATGTGCTAGAAGCCTTTTATTCTAAATTAAATTGAGTTATTGAAATGCACATGTATTCTATGAGTAAATTAGATATTCCTAGAAAATAAGAATAATTGTATAATGATGATCACACTCTCTTGCCTAAAACTACTTTTTCTTATAGAAATCTCACACTCTGCTTTGAAATAAAGAAAATCTCACACTTCTGTAAATGATAATTAATTCCACACTTTGCATAAATAATAGTTATATACACACACTCAATTGCAGAAGTAAAAACTACTATTTAATCTCATCACACATCTATATAAACAACAATCATACTTTTATGAAAACAAAATTAAACACACTCTTGCTTAAATTACGTTCCACTTGCTTGAACTATAGATCACACATGCTTGAAATTTAACATCCAATTCTACAAATAAATCCTTTGACTATAAGAAAGATAAAATTCTATCTAGTTGATTAAAGTATAACACTATGTCATCGTTGCTAAACTCTATCCATGTGCATTTGGAATCTATGAACAAATGAAATCATTAGAAGAACAAACTTAATTCAAATGTGGAAGAAATTAGAATGCAATTACTTAATCAAACAAACAAAAACCAATGAGAATATAAATATAATTTCTATCTACTGAAAATGAAACAGAAATCCTTACTGCTTGAGGGGGCCCTCCATGAAAATCATGAAATCACGTTATTGAGAAAACACTTAACCACGCATGAGAAGATGAAATGATTCTTTTATAAATAGAGCATTAAAAACAAAGTTTAAATCTCACTGTCGCATCCTTACTTAACAATGTTTTCGTTTCTGCCGAGAGGCACATTTATAGAGCTCATAGCAATAAATTGTTTAGAGTTGTACACCTAATCCCTATAAACAAAAACTATAATTAACTCGAAAAGATATCGTAACATAATTCACTCATGATTTTCTATTATCAAATAAAATCATGAGGTATAAATCTCATTCTTGCTCTCCTATTGTCGACCATAGAGGTTGACTTCATCTTTGATTGCGTCACCAGGACCTGCTTCCATCGATCAAGCTCACAAGAGTAGGAGGAAATTGTTGAGTGCATCAATTTCCACCTACCCATATATTTTGCTTCCAAGCCAAAACCTTGGAACCTGTCAAACCACAGAATTGGCTATAGAATCATAGATTAGCTGTAGAATCATTGCAATTCAGTAGCTGAAGTAAACATTAAACTAAATAATAAAGAACATTATAAATTTATGAAATACAAAACAATTGTAATCTTCCATGTCATAATTCCTGTGATTTGATGCCCAATGTGTGATTATGAAGGTCAAAAAGAAATAGATAGAGTGAAAAAGGGTGTAAAAAAGAAGCAAGTGTGAGGCTCAACACTAACCATCAACCCAAGGATCTAGGTACATATCCAAGGTCAGAGCTCCATTAACAACACCACCCTCCCTCTTCGGTATGTAGACATCTATACATATGTCGTCCAGATGTCCTCCCAAGCATTATACACACTCAATGCCTCAACACATCAAATATCTCTAACCTCATGCATGCTTTTTCAAAACTCTTGAGAGGTTTATCTGAATAGTCACAACCCCTTAATCAGTAACAACCTTTCAAATATGCATGAGTAAACACAAACCTTCGGGGTCTTATGACATCTTGTTTCTACCTTGCAATTCATCTTGTTTCGAGGCTTCCAAAACAAATCTTGACAAAGATTTCATAAATCATTCAAATTCCTTTCCTATTTCACATGTAGCAACCAAATCCAACTTTCCTTCTTTCAACAACACCTCAATATGCATTCTCCAATTTTCTTCTTCAAGGTATCCATCATGACTATAGTATGCCCTCCTTCTCAACTCAGGAGATATACTCTTTACTTTATCCAGGCTCCCCCTTAACTTAGGGAGATCAACTTATTTTTTATGAAATCGAAGGATTTTCCATGGATTCCATCCTTGTTGATCATCATCATTCATATAACTTCCTTCATCATGCTTTACTTACAAATATTTTCAGTATCTTGTACCTGCACAACTTAGATAACAAGTAAAACCAAATACATATATAGAAGCATGAACTTAACTATATAAAAATCATACAATAATGGAATAATTATAATTTGGACATCAAACACCTAAACTTGGTTAGGTTCATAATAAACAAGAGATACATACTTTTATACTTCAACTACTTTTGCTCAGGTTAGGTTATAACCCTTAGAACACATTAGTAACTCAATCAAGATATCAGTCTGATTATATCTAAGGCCTCAATATTTCTTCCAGAGATATGACATACTCTATTATAATATATATTGTAAACCCTAGAAGAAATTCAAACAAGTACACTTACAATGCATCTAACAACTTTAGAGTTCATATGTTAGACTTCTACTAGAATTTAATGCAAACCCTAGATTCCATACATGAGACACTAAGTCTTAGGGGTCAAAAATCAAAACACAATCTAAGATTTCAACGATATGACCAACTTCTACTAGGGTTTTTTGTAAACCTTAGATATTATCATCATAATGGAATCTCTTCACATCATATCCTAGAACATCAAACTTCTACTAGGGCTTAGTTACAAACCCTAGAACTTATCAACAAATAGGTTAGCACAAATACATATCTAGGATAATCATGCATAAGAATATCATAACATATATAGGACAAACCCAAGACACAAATATCAATACATTTAAAGTGAGACATGTAACAATCTAGATCTGACTAGGGTTTTGATCACATAGATAAACATTTACCTAGGGATTCATTCCTAAGACATCATCTAACATAAGGGTCTTGCTTATAAATTTTATCAAACCATAAAGATATAAGGTTTCAATACATAACACAACAAACCATAAATTTCAAAAACTCTATGATTTTATTATCATCCAACCATAAAGGACTAGGGTATAGCAATACTAAGACTCTAAACATGACAAAACCATCAAAGACCCCAAACATCAAAATAATAATATTTTTTAGATTTCATCAGAAACCCAAAGTCAGTTTATTACATTAACATTTCCATACCCTTAGGTTAGAGTTTTATAAGGAACCTATTAGGGTTCCAAAAACATAATGATTAATGAGGGAAGATTCAATCTAATGATTAATCTCCCAAACAAGAATCTCTATGATTTGATAGTCCTAGACAACACTTGTTAGTAATGTAAAGCATATTTCCTAGAATGAACGAATGTACCTTTATCAATATTTATAGTTTAAGACATACCTTTAAGTTTAGACAAACCTTATAGGACATCAATTCCAATATAACTTCTATGCTTTGTCTTGTGAGGTCTTCTCCATAGTCCTTGATCATGGCTACAAAAAATTCCTAAACAAAGAAAGTATGTCAAAGAAATATGATTAGTATCTATTGTAAACACACATAGATAAGAAAAGGAAAACCAAATATAAAAAATAATACATGGAGTAATATACTTATCTTTGGAAAATGGTGGGGGCTCCCTCTTAATCAAATCTCAAGGGATACCTAAAAATTTAACAAAACAATTCAACAATGTTTTTCCAAATAATGTTAAACCTATGCGTTTTAGAAATCAAAGTACAAAACAAATCAAAAATTAAAAGTAGAAGGGATTAATAGTATAAGTCCTTTATTTCCAATTCTTCGGTCTTGTGCTTATTTGGAGATCCTTCTTCGACAACATTTGCATAATCTCTATTTCTCTTTCTATTTATCGGATTTTCAGGACAATCACTTTTGTAGTGACCCATCTTGTGACATTTGTTCTTGGATATGTCTATCTTCCTTTTAGGCCCTTTAGTCTTCTTGAATGATCCTTTGTTCTTGTGATGTGAGTAGACATTTGAAACCTTTTCTTATTCATTCTCTTTGTTTCTTACTAGAGAAATCCTGATTGCAAGCATTCAATAGTTGTTCAAATGTAGGAGTCTCCTTCCAGCTGTTGAGACCTGATGAGAAGACACTCCATGATGTTGGTAAACCTATAAGTGCAGTAATTACAAGTTACTTCTTTGGTACTATCTCATCAATCTCTTGAATTTCATCTCTTAATTTGGCTATTCTCACAAAGAAAAATGCGATGATGTCTTCCTTTGGCATTTTTATAGACCTTAGTTCATTTTTACGGCTTTCTATGTTACCAAGATTTTTGATAATGAATAATTTTGATAAATCCTCATACATCCCTTGAGCAAAGTCTATGTTAGATATATAGGGAATGAGGTTATATTTTATTCCATCCACCATTAGTGTCATAGCCAATATCTCTGTCTCCCGAAAGTTTCCCTTTTCTGCATCACTTGACACATTATTCAAATATCTACTCACATCACGAGAAAAAAGGATCATTCAAGAAGACTAAAGGGCCAAGGGAAAGGTAAAGAAGCCACATTCCCTTACCTTTCCCTTGACTGAATCCAAAAATTTATTCTTCTCAAGGTTGAGGTCTATCTTCTTCTTCCAAGCCCTATAGTTAGATGCTCCTTCTAGCTTGCTTTCACCCTTCATTGAGTTATACATTGTCCTTGAAGATGATATACTTGGCTTCTTATATGTTCTTTTTGATGACCCTTATTCAAAGCTTCTTAGAACTCATTACTCTTTACTAGATATTTGAGTTTCCTTTTTCCCTTCCTCACCTTAGCTTTGATACCATGTTAGAAAATCAGAAAGGTAGAAATATTTTCTTTATATAGATAATTACTTGTGAATTTCTTATCTTTATGTTCTTCTTTTATCTTTTAGTTCATTAAGAAATTACCAAAACAATAGCACACAGATCACATACACTAGATATAGGAAGATAGCCAAGGAAAAACCCCTATCTAGGGGAAAACCTAGTCAAAAACTCTTTCTTAACAACTTCCTAAGATAATCCAAGATTCTTGACCTAGACACAGACTTCCTCCACACCAAGTCAACCCTTTCTTCCTTCTTACAGATGATAAACCTTCAACAACAACTTTGATGATTCAGGTGGAGATTGGTGGCCACCCGCCTATTCCACTTGGACCCTCACCATTTTTCTGTCAGTTTTTTTCTTTTCAGTTTCCTTAATTGTGGTAGAATTTACTATTTTTGGTAGTTTTTCGAGCCTTGAAATTTTAGAGCCATTTTGAGGCCCTAAACAACATTTTTTTTGGCAATATTCCTTTGGGTGATTTCACTAAAATCATGTTTTTGGTTGTATTCCTCGGAGATATCTTTCCAATGAGGTATCATGCATTTCAAACACAGATAATATGGCCAAGTTTCATCCTCGGGAAGTTGGTTGCCCAACTAACCCCAATGGGGCCCATAAACTCTTGGTGTTACATCTCCTCGAGTTAGGGTTTTGGTTTTTTAGGGTTTTCCCTTATTTTTCAATAACAAAACGGCCCTTGAGCCTCATTTTAATTCATTTTAAAGGCATGTAGATGCCACATCCCTTCTCAGAGATAAGTTATCATCGCCTGATCTAGTCTCATTTACATTCTGTTCGTAAGCATATTTCATTATTTGATATTAATGAAATGAAGTGTTATTTTTGCTGCATCTATGTATTTATGGTTATATCTGTAATTTTTTGTGTTCTTATTTAAATTTGGATCAGTGGTATCAGAGCGATCTTCTCTTTCTCTATTTTTCTTTGCATGTCCCCAACGAGGTCAGAATATAAGGAGTTAGGGCTCGAACTTGTGGAACCTTTGTAAGCTAGCCTCGTAAATCCCAATAGCCTCCCATTAGGGAAGAAAAAAATATGAGGGAGTAAGAGATCCTATCAAAATATTGCTCGAGGAGGTGCTCTAGAAATAAAGGAACACGATGATGGATAACTTTTCCCAGATCCTTCAACAATTTCCCACCAACAGCGCATCCACATCCAACAGCCACTTTGGAGGCTCCACACCTTTTAAGGTACAAGTAAACTTTGACAGTCCCATATTTGAGGGCCAAATAGATGTAGATGCCATAGATAAATGGTTGAATCTGCTAGAAGGATATTTTTCTCTTCACGAATTTTCCAGCTACGAAAATATTACTTTTTCTCTTCTCAAAGTCACTCCCCATATCAAGGACTACTGGGAAACCTATTATGAGTGGAAAGATGAGAGTACGACCTCACTATTTTCAGTTTCTCCCACTTGGAATAAATTCTAGGACACCATCAAGGAGAAGTACTACCCTATTGGGAGCTATGAGGACAAATACATAGAGTGGACCACGCTGCGACAGGGTAGGGACCAAGATGTGCCAACGTTTACCAATTTTTTTCATACCCTTCGCACGAAGTTAGGTATCAAGGATTCTGAGAAACATTTGGTACTCAAGTACTGTGGCTGCCTGCATAGATATATCTAAGATGAGATGGAGTTCATGGACATCTCCTCGCTCGGCCCAATGTACCGATATGCCGTCAGATCGAGCATAAGTTTAAACAAAAGAAGTGAGACTTTGGATCTACGAATCCGAAGCAAGGGAAAGGTGCCCCCAAACCACAAAACAAAGGATAGAGAAAAGGTGGGATGACCCAGGACAACCCGCCAAGGCCACAAGCAAAGGAAAACACTGCGAAGCTAAAGAAGGACATAGGAAAGTGGCGTGAGTTCCATAAGAGCTCCACCCACAACACAAGTGAGTGTCGGGCCAAGCAGTCACTGGTGGATGAGCTGAAGGCTTCAGAATCAGATGCATGTTCTGACTCTGAGTTAGAACTTGACAAACATAATGACAAAGGGAAGCAGATTATTGATATGGAGCCCAATGCCACTGTCGCCACCACAAATATCCAGAAGGAGGAACTCGAAGATCCAGAGGAGGAGGAGCATCTCTTCCACTCACAGATGTGGGTAGATGGTTCCCCGCTACAATTCATTGTTGACAACGGGAGCCAAAAGAACCTCATTGCAGCAAAGGCTGTGAAGCGACTGGGCTTACCGACCACAACACACCCACAACCATACACCATCGGGTGGCTAGACGAGATCTGCACGTGAGCCAACAATGTTGCCTTCCATACAAGATCAAGCCCTTCATGGATGATGTATTATATGATGTTTCTCCCCTTGATGTTTGTAATGTGTTATTAGGTCAACCATACTTGTGGAAGTGACACGCTGTATATGAGTCAAGGCCTCATGCTATTATTGTTACATTGGGAAATAAGTTGTATAGGATACTAGAGGTATCACCGCCTACCGTCATCTATTTGGTTACTACAAAACAATGCAGTAAGCTCATTTCCAAAATTGGGAAATTTGTTTTCCTGATGATATGCCCTCAAGGAAAGAAGAATATGGTGGCCACGACCTCCAGATAGGTCCCCTCCACACTACAACAACAAATGTATAAGGTCCTGGAGGAGTACGAGGACATCTTCACCTCCCCTGTATGGGTGCCTCTACACTTTCAGGTCAAGCACTCAATTGATCTGACCCCAGGTGCACCGTTACCCAATGGACCAATCTATCGGTGCTCCATTATGGAGAATGATGAAATCAAGAAGAAAATTTAGGATCTGCTGCAGAAAGGTCACATTTTCCTAAGTTCATCGCCATGTGGGAGCCCAATCGTGTTGGTACAAAAGAAGGATGGGACTTGGAGACTCTGTATTGACTATCGTGTGTTGAACAAGATCACTATCCGAAATAGGTACCCGATGCCACGAATTGATGTCCTTCTGGACCAACCAAAGGGGGGAGATATTTTAGAAAGATTGACTTGAAGTCCAGATATCACCAGGTACTAATCGAACCCTCTGATGTGTGGAGGACTATCTTCAAATCCAAGTAGGGCCTTTTCAAATGGTTGGTTATGCCTTTTGGGTTGACGAATGCTCTTGAAACCTTCATGAGGTTGATGGATGACATCTTGTGTCCATTTACCAACTCATTTGTAGTAGTATACTTGGATGACATCCTAATCTTCAGCCAGAATTGGGAAGAGCACCTCCACCACATCCGATAGGTTCTCTAAACACTGTTGCAACACAAGTTGTGTGCCAATTTGGAGAAATGCACTTTTGGCATGACCCAGGTTCAGTATCTAGGATACATTATTGATGAATGGGGGGTGCATGCTGATCCATCCAAGATCCAAGTCATTCGGGATTGGCTAGCTCCAAGCACTTTTACAAAGCTCTGCAACTTTCTAGGTCTTGCTCATTTCTACTGCAGGTTCATGTTGGGATTCTCTCATATCACTCGGCCCTTGAGTCAAGTCACCAAAGGAGGAGAAAAAGCAAAATTCTTTTGGTATGAATCTCAATAGAAGGAATTCGTAGAGTTGAAACATTGCCTCTACTCCGTACCAGTACTCACATTACCAGACATGCAACAACAATTTGAGATCGAGATAGATGCCTCTAACTATGCTATTGACGTAGTCCTTACTCAACAAGGGCATCCAGTGGCATATCACAGTGAGACACTGTCAGAAACAATCCAAAATTATCCCACTTATGACAAATAGATGTATCCATTGTGCAGGCCTGCTGACAATGGAAGCATTACATTTTGGGGAAGGAAATGATCATCCACACAGAACACCAACCCCTGCATTTCATACAGACGCAAGGGAAGCTATAGAATGATCACCATCAGAAGTGGTCCACATACCTGCAATAGTTCCATTTGAATATCAAGTACAAGAAGGGAAGAACAAATAATGTTGCAAATTGCCTCAGTCGACCATCGATCATGGCGTTAACCACCGTGCTCAACTCTTATGGGCACGAGACTTTTGATTGGCCACTTCTCTACAAAAGTGGCCCAGAATTCAGCCACACATACCAACACTCTTGGAGGGTCAGAAAATTCCAGATTTTCACCTCTAGGATGCTTCGTTGTGCCACTTGGGACACCTTTGTGTTCCTTCAATCGAGCGTGTGAAGATGATTTGGGAAGCACACTACAGTCGAGTCGCTGGACATTTCGAGGTCGAGAAAATGGTGGCAGTACTATAGAAGTATTTCTATCGGCTGAATCTTCAACAGGATGTTGGGAAGTACATCAAATTGTCCACTGCCTATGCCATTGCTAAACCGACCATCAAGAAGCAAGCTCTTATTACATAAAAAATTGTCACCATGACTTTCTACAGTTTGTGTGAGTCCATCAACACTCATACATACCTCCTTTGCAAGTCTTAAGCCTTAGCTCTTCATGTCAAGCCTTGAAAATGGGAGAAATACCTTAAAAATATCTCAAATCCTAGTTTCACACTTTCTCCTAGTATTGCCTATGGTGTCGCACCCAATGGTCATGTTTCCTGCGAACCTGACCGCTCTGTCTATTGAGTAATGGGTGCGAACCCCTGTAAAAGTTAAAAAGGCGTGAGTTCATTCTTAAAAACTCATCTTGGGTCACTTCTAAACACTTCTAGAAGGAATATTACGCTGGCAAGTCCGCTCCACCTTGGTTCATCCATTCCATAACTAAGGGAGCTAACTCCATGATATGAGGTGCTTATCCCATTGTAGGAAGAACTTATCCCTTCAATGGTGGACCTGCAACTTCCTCCATTTGCACTATAAATTCATGCATTGGGCTGGTTGTAGTGGAGGTTGAAAGCTGAAGATTCTTGAGGGTAAATGCGGCTGAAAACTAGACTTCCTTTTTGAGCTTGTGAGAGGAGAGATCACATACCTTTCATGTCATTTGGGAAGTGAATGAGGCTTGTCAAAGAAGAGGAGACTCCTGCTGGACCCTGGAAAGAATTTGTGCAACATCAAGGCAAAGGTTGTAAGGTTTTTTTATTCATAAAGTTAATACAATCAAGTTTGTTTTTCTCAATGAATTGTCTCCAATGGTTTATTTTATGAGCTCCTTGATCTTCATAATGAACATGTTTTATTAGCAGGTATGCTTTGATGTGTGATTGTTTGTGTATACAGGTTATTAAAAGGGAACTGCTAGAAGCTGTTGGGATAAAACTGCCATAAACAAGCGTTGGACCGAGGTAGGGTCTGTTGCACCTCTTAGTATTCATTAATGAATTGAAACATGTTTATATAAAAGTAGATTTTCTTGTGCTCTTTTTTGCTAGATATCATTCGATACTAGGGAGATTGGTCTTGTCCGCAAGAACGATTTATCCGGCCAACAAATTGGCGACTCCACTAGGGACTGGTTTGGTTTGGTTTTTGATTTGTCTTTGCTTTGAGTTGAGAAACTTGAGTTTTGGTTTCTAATTTTGCCTTGATGTGTGTGAGTTTGGGTACTGGTTAGATCCTGGTTGGATTTTTATTTTTTGAAATTTTGGAAGAAGACCGCACCCTCTGAGTTAGTTATAGTGCAGACCTCTCCGCATTGTTACAGTGTAACACAGAGCGACACCACACCTGGTTCTACTAGGTGCCTGCGAACCCTATCAAAAGTTTGAAAAATCTAAGATCCATCTACCCAGTTAGGTTTAGTTTTTGTCCATAGCTGTTAGTATATGCCCAGACCTGCACTTGTCTCGACAAAAGTTCCTTGTGAGTTAGTTTTCATTGGCATTCTCGTTTGAAGTGATTTTCTAAGAAGTTTTGTCTGTTGGATTGGTTTTTGCTTGGTCTTCATAGTAGCCCAGAGATCCAAAGCCTTAGAGCCTTAGATCACCCTGATCTCTTTGGTTTTCTTTCTGTTTGAATAGCTTATGAAATCTATCCGTGAAGAGATCTAGATCCCATTTGTCTCTTTTACAAAATTTTTATTAAACTTGATTAAAAGTTTCGAATTTCATTTTTTCTATTAAAACATAATTGGATGTTTTTTATTAGTTTGTTGAGTTGAACAAATTGATCCTTAGTTAAGCTGAAAGACTAAGTTGAGCATCCTCAAAAACATTTCAAGTTTCTTTTCAATCCATTTTTCATTTAAATATCAAAATTAGATCATAGTTTTGAATTTTTCATAGAAATCATAGAAGCTTGTTGAAAATTTGTTTTCAACATTTTTTTAGAGTTTTTCTAGAAATATTAAAATCTCTCTTAAAAGAATTGCTTATTCTTATAGTTGTTGATTGTTTTAAAGCAAAGGGATTTTCTGTGAAAGTGATTAGTAGTCTCGTTTTTAAAGTTCTTTGAAAAAAGACAAAAAGTTTCCTTTCAGTTGTATTTTAAGAGAAAGATTTGATTTTCAAAGCCTTGCATTTTCAACTCTTCCTTAGCTAGAAATTCATTGAAAAGGAAAAAGAATTGTTATCATCTTAGGTGCATTTTTTAGTGTTTTGGAGTCGAGTCTTCATACCATAAAGTTTCATCTCTGCACCCATTGACTTAACGAACAACAATAAAATTAACGCTTAATTAAAATCAGTCTAGCAATCTTTTTATTTTCTAGGGCTCTTTTCACCAACATAGCTTAGGCTAGTATCTTGGAGTAGGGAGTAATTAACTCTTCAAGATAGTTTAAACAAACAAGTAGTCGATCTTGCGGTAGGGAGAAATTCCAATTGTTACATCTATGCTCTGGGAAAGCTCCTCTTAAAGGAGAAGCACAAGATCATATCCGAACCAGTGTGGGAATCACTCCTTCCTCATTGGGAACGATAGGAGATATTCACGTATTAAAAATGGTAAACCTCGGATTAACTATTGTCGAGGAGCCTAGGGTCACTTGTTAGTAAACCTTGGATTATGTCAAGGAGCCTTCAAGGGGATTGAGCTTGTTACTCTGTCCTTGCATGCGTATCGGATTGTAGACTGTTCCCCCAGGTATATTTGTTTCTGTTGGTGACCTTAGTGACCATAATATTTAGGATTCTTTCCTAGGTGACGGTGGCGAGAAGATCCCACTGTACCTGGAGCAGACATCGACTAGACTCACTTGGACTCTCTGGGGGGTTATCTTCACTCGAGACGGTTATAGTGGAGAAACTTGTGCTAGTATGTTTCATTAAGCAGGTTTTCGGGGTAACTGTTCCAACTGCCATTTATGTATTGAATTCTGCGACATTGGATTCATCACCAACTAGTGTTTTCAATCCGGAAAGATACTGTTTGTGTGTGATTTGATCTCCTAGATTTATTAGGCGTGTGCTTCAAAATTGTTTGGTTCTTTAGAGACTTTAGGTGTTTTTCTTGAGATTTTCTTTGTTTTCGTGTGAAATAATTAAGTAAGTAATCATGGCTGAATTACCGAGACAATCCCGTCGACTATGGGGGCAGCCTCCCGAATTTACACCAAGCCAACTGGAAGGGCTACGAGCCCTTGTCACACCTAGTGAAAGTAGGGTTGGGTCACCGGAGGCCGGAGAGTCTTTGTTGATTGTACATCCTGATCATCTAGTGCAAGCAACATAACATATTTCTGAACTGATTTCATTTTTTGAGGTTACTGGTAGTATCACTCCTACTAGCTCATTAGCCGAAGAACTTGAAATATTTGAACCTAAAACTGAAATTGTTGCTACTCCATCTTCATGATTTGCTTCTCCTATTTCTAGTGGTCCTAGTCCACCTAGAGTAGAAAATATCATTACCAAGAATCTTCCTTTTGGACTCATTTCCATTGAAGAAATTGTAAGTTCGAGTCTGAACGAAGGTATAAGCATCCCTGAAAATCAATTGACTATTGAACTCAGGGAGTGTGAATCCATTTTCTACAGTCCCATTATAGGTGATGCTTTGTATATTTCATTGACCAATTTCTTAGAAAATCTAGGTCTCGCGTCTTTACCACATTGATTTCCTTTCCATCCAACACCCAGAGGTTATTATCCTCCTTTAAATATGTCGAGACAGTCATCCTTGTTTTCTCGGACGCCATAATTGTTTTTACATGGCGGTCCTTCTGTTCCTCCTGAGTATTAGTCTTTATCTGGTACATTTTCAGGAGCCTCTCCTCAACCCATCGAATATGCAGTATCTCCTGGTCATAACGGAACTAAACCGTTAAGTGTCGAAGAGATTATTATGATGCCTGGTACTACTCCTAATCCGCAACCTCAAGGTAGTTCAATACCGTCTAGGGGGTAGCCGCAAGGTACTCAAATACCACTTGGGGGGGAACCTCAAGGTAGTCCATTACCACCTAGGGGGCAACCTCAAGGACAGTATGTCCCTACGGGACAGTATTTTCCTCAAGGTCAACCCTAGTACCAATATGTACCTCAAGGGCAACCCCAGTATCAATATGTGCCTCAAGGTCAATACCAACCTCAAGGTCAGTACCAACCCCAAGGTCAGTATCAACCGCAAGGTCAGTACCAACCTCAAGGTCAGTACCAACCTCAGGGTCAATATCAACCTCAAGGTTTTCAACCACCTTCCGGTCAATCATTTGTTCAAGGACCCCAAAATGTATGATATAATTATCAATCTTACACTCAACCTAGTTTTGGTCCTCAATATGCTATGGGTCCATACCTCGAAGTGAACGTGGTGTGGGATCAACAGAGTCTGCAACCCAGTGTGCAGTTGTCATCTCAATCTGGACAGTCTTTTGTTTCTGGTTCACCCCAACAACCTATCCAGCCTATTACTCAGAATTCTACACCTGGGGCAGCTCATCAGTC
>APFE030069207.1:191146-219246 GCA_000404065.3 Pinus taeda | reverse complement strand
AATAGGGAAGCAGGTCCACATTACGAAACCGGACCTGACAGATACTGGGTTGTGAAACGATATCACAATTGCAAATCGGAATAAGGCAGATTCTTGCAAACCATAAGATCATCGGAACTCCACCAATTGCGATATGTTGAATTCAATTTTTGTATGGATTATGGTTAATACTCTCTTCGGGTCTACGCACATCACAATCACACATTTCCTCCATGTTCCCAGACCTTAAGCCACTGGTACTTTCCGATTGTGATTTGCGATTCGGCCGATAAATTATGGCCGGCTGCACGATGGAATTTTCACCCAGTTAGTGGATTTCAGGCCGAATTTGATGGTTAGCGGTCGGAAAAGGGGAATTAGTTGAGACAAGTTTGTTAGAACTGGGAGAGGTCATAACTTATTTAGATCTTATCCAAATTAGGTGCAGAGAGAGTCAATTCTAGTATTGTTTTGCTATTTTGAACTCATTGAGATAGGTTTCAGAGGGATTTGAGCATTGTAAACACACTTGTGTTGAAATTTTGAGCATAATTGGGAGGCCCAAGCATTGGAAGCTGGACTAAGGAGATGTAGCCCATGAGGGGTGAACTCCTCATCAAATCTTTGTGTTTTGTGTTGTATTTGATGTTCTTTACTATTATTTTTCTGTTGTTTAGCATATCTTTCATTTTAAATTGTTTATAACATTTACATAAGAAACTATCATCTGAATAAATTAAATTAAGAAAAAATGGTGAATCCTTAAGCACTTGATAAGCAAATGATAAGCATCTTGGATTTTATTCTGAATGGGAAATTATCACATCATTACCAATCTTCTCCATTTCAGATCAAGTTGGTATGAGAGCGCTCATTTTTGCTGACTAGATTTTGTTTGTGAAAGAAGGATTTTATTGTTTAATAGTTTTTTGTCATGCTAAAAAGGTTAAAACTCAAAATAGGTGAAGGAAATCTAGTTGGAAGCCCTGAAGTTGGGTCAAGGGGAAGAAGAGAAAGGTTTCCATAATCTTCAACAATAGTTCAGCCTCAAGTTACAGTTGAGACTCCACAGATCATGTCTCATGAAGGAGAAACTACAAATATGACAAAAAATGAGAACGCCTTCAAAAATGTTTTCTTTGATATGATAGAAATGGTGAAGGTCCTTTACAAGGAGAGGAATAGTAGGTTGTGAGGAGAAAGTTCCAAATGTCCCAAAGGAGAAGCCTCTTCAAGAGGAGGTAATGGAAAAGGAGGTAATGGGAATCGAGACAAACCTCCACCCTCTCCACCATATTCTTCATCCTCTTCTTCGCAAGCATATTCACACTCTTCCACTAATACAACCCAAATCATACTCATCATCATTCTTCAAAAGGAGATGGAAAATCGCCTCTACTTAAACTTGATGTTAAATTCAAGTTTCCCATGTATAATGGTGAAGCGACTGCAGAGAATCTTGATAATTGGATTCGTCAGTTGGAGGTGTATTGTAGAATTTAGAACCTTCAAGAGTATGATATCAAAATTCAGTTGGCTTCATTGAGAATGGAGGGTTCAAAATTCATTTGGTGGGAAGAAAGGACTCAATTCGAGATCAAAAAACATGGTAAGATATTTATTACTTGGTCTGATTTCATTGCTGCTATAAAAAGACAATTCTACCCTTTAGCTCATATGAAAAAAGCTATCATGAATTGGAAAAATTTCAAACAGTTAAAAGCTCAAAATGTGCAAGAGTATACTCAATATTTTAGGAGAAAAACTCTTATGCTAGGAGTAGACTTATAGTCACAATATACTTTGCTAAAATACATAGGAGGTTTGCATAGCTAGCTTCGACACACCAATTTTATGTTTAATCCCACGAATCTTTATGTGGTCCGTGTTCAAGCTACACACCTCCAAGCAAGAGGGAAAAATTCACAAGAAGAAGGTAAGAAGAAGCCATTCCATAGTGGTGAAAAAGGAAAGAAATCTAAAGGAAAGCAGAGGAAAAATGCTTTTCTTAAGAAAGAAGGGGAGAAACCCATGTGTAAGAATTGTTCCAAAGAGTGACATGATGAAGTGCACTGCTAAAAGCATCATCCTGAATTAAGATGAAAGAAATTCAACAATAAAATGAAACAGAAGACAAATGTTGTTATACAACAAGATTTGGGTTCCAACTCAGGCGATGAAACAAAGATTGCAGCCATAGTGACTAAAGGAAAAATCGTGGCAAAAATAAGCAAAGAGGAAGTCATGCCAAGCACCAGCACAACAAATAACTTCATCAATGCTTCAAATGAAGAAAACAGAATTGAGTTGTTCCATATCAAAGTTATTTCCAGACACACCAAGGTTGATACGATGTTTGCCAGTGGATCCCAGGAAAATTCAATTTCTACAGACTTGGTCAAGAAGTTGAATCTGGAAACCGTGCCTCCTCGTAAACTGTATCCATTAGGTTCGATCACGAAGGATGAAAATCTTCAAGTCACAAGGAAATGTGTTTTCAAGTCTTCTATTACTGCCAATTTCATTGATGAAGTCGAATTAGATGTAGTGCCACTGGATATTTCTAGAATTGTGTTGGGAAGCCAGTATTTGTATGACCGGAAAGTTGTTTATGATAGATTTGAGAAAAAAATTCAATTTTTCAAAGATGGAGTGGAGTATACTGTGAGAGCCCATCGTAGAAATCTTAATCTTCCTTTAGCAAGTGCAAGGCAAATGAAATGACTGGTCAATTCCAACAAGAATCTTGCGCTTCTTATGATCATGCAGAAGAATGACACAGAGCGTGAATCCTTTGCATACTATGACATGAAGCTGAAAGAAGAATTGATTGATGTGGCCAATCAATATGGATATATTTTTCAAGAACCAAAGGGATTTCCACCAAAAAGGGGAATTCCACATGAAATTCAGCTACAGCAAGACTGTCCACTCCCAAATATCGGTATGTATCGAATGTCAATTCTTGAAAGTCTAGAAATTAAGAAACAAGTACGGGAATTGATAGATAAAGGTGTAATTCATCCCTCTATTTTTCCATGTGGTTCACCAATTGTTTTGGTACCCAAGAAATATTGAACCTCACACATGTGTGTAGATTATCGAGATTTTAATAAAATTACCATTTAGAGTCGATACCCACTTCCCATAATAGATGATTTGCTAGATCAATTGAAGAATGAAAAATATTTCATTAAATTAGACTTAAGAAGTGGATATCATCAAGTTAGAATAACTGAGGAAGATATTAGGAAGACTTCTTTTAGAACCAAACAAGGATTGTTTGAGCAGCTCGTTATGCCTTTCAGTCTTTGCAATGCTCCAACGACATTCATGAGAGTTATGAATGATATTTTAAGATCCTTTCTTGATGAGTTTGTAATTTTCTATTTATATGATATTTTGGTATTCAACAAATCATGATAAGAGCATGTCAAGCATGTGAGGAAAGTGTTGGATGTCTTGGAAAAAACTGTTATTCTTGAAGATGTCTAAATGTGAATTTGGGAAAACTTCCCTAGTGTATTTGGGCCACATAGTTAGAGGAGGTGAGCTAAAGATTGACCCCTCTAAAGTTTCGTCCATTGTGAATTGGCTAATACCCAAATTAGTCACAAAAGTAAGGAGTTTTCAGGGAACAGTGCAGTACTGGAGGAAGTTCATTGCCAATTTCTCTTCCATAGTAGCTCTACTACATGATTTGACCAGCGCGACAGTTGTCTTCCAATGGGGAGAAAACAACAAAAATAATTCAATGCCTTGAAACAAAATATTAGTTCAACCCCATTTTTAGCATTGTCAGATTTTAAACAACCATTTGAAATGCAAACAGCTACAAGTGACTACGCCATGGGTGTAGTTCTTTACAACATGGTAAGCCCATTTCATTTCATTCTAAGATTTCTAATGGTGTTCTTATTAACTATCCTACATATGATAAAGATCTTTACGCATTGGTGCAAAGTGTGAAGAAATGGAAGCATTACTTAATGGGAAAAGAAACCATTATTCACACCGATCATCAACCTTTGAAATATCTGCAATCTCAAACAAAATTGCAACAATAAAGGAACTTTCGCTGGATGGGATTCTTACAACAATTCCACTTGGTAATCAGGTACAAGAAAGGTATTTATAACAGAGTTGTTGATATGATTTCTAGATCGGTTGTTAATGTGCCCATTTTACTCAAGAATCATTCTGTTTTGCCTGAAAGTTATCTTGAAGAATATGCACATGATGCTAACATTCAATAGGTATATTCAAACTTGTGTTAGGGCCACCAAGTTGAGGAATTATACTACCATGTACATGATAATATGTTGTATCATTTGGGAAAACTTTGTGTTCCATAGGGAGAGAGAGTAAATGTCACAGGGGAAGCACACACTTCTCTTATTGTTGGACATTTTGGTGTAAGTAAAAAAGTGGCAAATCTTTAGAGGTATTTTTAATGGCCTTGTATGCTTGAAACTGTGTCATGTTTTATCAGAGGTTTTTCATTGTGTGCAGTCGTTAAGCCTAGTAATTAGAAACTAGGATTGTACACACGACTTCCAGTGCCTTCATGTCCATGGGAGAGTGTTTCTATGTATTTTGTAGGAGGTCTTCCTTTATCAAGAAAAGCTCATGATTATTTGTACATAGTTGTGGATAAGTTCAGCAAGATGTGCATATTAATGCCTTCTAAAAAAAAAATTACAGTTGAACAAATAACTCAACTTTTCTTTCAAAATGTATGGGTTTATTTTGGATTACCTACTTCTATTGTGAGTGATCGTGATTCCCAATTTTTTGGGAATTTTTCCCCAAATTTATGGAACATGATGGACTCCAAGTTGAAGAAAAGTATAGCCTTTCATCCGCAAGCAGATGGTCAAACTGAAGTGGTTAACAGGACAATTATTCATTTGCTAAGAGGATATTGCAGCAAACATCCTAAGTTTTGGGATGAATAGTTGAATTATATTTAGGATGCTTACAACCAAGAAAAACACTCTTCTATTCTAACTTCGCCTTTTGAGGCATGTCTTGGTTATTTTCCTAAATTGCCTTTGGATTTCATCTTTGAGAAAGATGTAGCTATAGATGGACATAGCGACATAGACAGAGCAAAGAAATTCATTGAGAAAATTCAATTGATTCACCAAATAGTTCAAGAACAACTAGAAAAGAGTTAAGGAAAGTATAAGGCAAGGCATGACAAGCATCATGTGGATATTTAGTTTCAAGTAGATGAGGAAGGTTGGCTTTACATTAGCAAGGAAAGGCTTCAAGGTGAAGGTAAAAATTTGAAACCAATCTCTTATGGCCCATTTAAAATTTGAGATGGTATGAGCCTCCTTTGATTGGAGATCAAGTAGAAAGTGTAAAGATTCCATGAATTGAATATTTTTCTCCAAAATTTCTTGATGAGCTTCAACAAGAAACCATACTTGACAGAAGAACAAGGTCATCAAAGAGGTGAAATGTTAATTATCTCCGAGTGGGTCTCAAAGCTACAAATCCATCAAAATCCAAATGGATTGAAGAGGGGGAGGTGAGGGAACAATACCCTCATTTGTTCAATAACTGAATATGATCCTTTTGGGGTCCAAAAGGCTTCCAGTGGGGAGGAGTGATTAGGTGCTCAAAATTATGCTCAAAAATCAAAGTGTCATAATTTTGTTAAAATTAGCTTCAAATTGAAGAGCTCGTGATTTTGAATCCAACAGTGTGAAGGACACTCAAATCTGATCTCGTATACAGAAGTTAGAGCAATTCAAATTTCATATTTGACTTGCTTACATGGAAGGATTAGATGATGTGGCAAACCCTTTAGTGAATGAGGAAGCACCAAGTGGTACACCAACATTGTCCCCCACATATTGCAATGACAATTTCTAGGTGGATTGTGTTAAAAAATCAACCCCCGAGCAGGGAAGGGTTATGATGTGATAAATCTCAATCGCAAATTGCAAAGCAAAGGCTTTACAGAAATCGACCCTCGGCAAGAGCAGAGTTGCGATGCAATAAATTTAATATCGCATATCGTAATAGGGAAGTGGATCGATGTTATGAAATCAGCCCTGGAATTTATGGGATTATGATGCGATATCGTAAATGCAAATCACAACAAGGCAGAGTCCCGTAGACCTTAAGACCACCAGAACTTCATCGATTGGGATATCCCAAATGTGATTTGTTTATGGATTCTAGTTAATAATACCATTGGATCCATGCACATCGCAATTGCACATTTCCACCGTGTTCAAAGACCTTAAGTCGTCGGTCCTTGCCGATTGCAATTTGCGATTCGGCCGACATATTATGGCCTACCGCACGCCGAAATTTTCACCCAATTAGCGGATTTGAGGTTGAATTTGATGGTTAGTGGCTAGAAAAGGGTTATTTGTTAAGCAAACTGTGGGAGAACTGGGAGAGGTCATAATTTCTTCAGTTCTTATCCAAATTACGTGCAGAAAGAGTCAATTCTAGTAGTTGTTTGCTATTCTGAACTCATTGAGACAGGTTTCAGAGGAATTTGAGCATTGTAACGCACTTTTGTTGTAATTTTGAGCATAATAGAGAGGCCCAAGCATTGGAATTTGGACCAAGGAGATGTAACCTAGGAGGGGTGAACTCCTCATCAAATCTTTGTGTTTTGTGTTGTATTTGATGTTCTTTGTTGTTATTTTTCTATTGTTCAACATATGTTTCATGTTAAATTGTTTATAACATTTACATACAAAACTCTCATGGGAATCAATTAATTAAGAAAAAATGGTGAATCCTTAAGAACTTGATAAGAAAATTATAAGAATCTTGGGTTTTATTCTGAATGAAGAATTAGCATAACACTACTAATCTGCTCCATTTCATATCAAATAATCAGCTCTAATGACATCACAAAGCTTTTAAAGAAATAAAAATGGGGCGTAATTGCACAATTATGTTCAATAGAAGTTCCCACATTGAAATCATGTATTTCTCCAGATATTCAAAACGTCTTAGATGATCATTCCAAGGTGTTTGAGACTCCCAACGGCCTCCCATTTATTTGTGATCATGATCATGCTATTCATTTGATTCCAGGAAGTGTTCTTCCACAAATCAGGCCTTACAGATATCACTATGCCCAAAAGAGTGAAATTAAATGTATGGTTGCATAAATGCTAGAGGCTGGTATAATTGAACCTAGTGAAAGGTTCTTTCTCTATCCAGTAATATTGTTGCAGAAGAATGATGGATCATGGTGCATGTCTCTGGATTATAGGGATCTCAACAAGCTCACTATTAGAGATAAATTTCCCATTCTCATCATTGATGAATTATTGGATGAATTACATGGAGAAATTCACTTCAACAAGTTGGATCTTCATTCAGGATATCATCAAATTAGAATAAAGACTAAAGACATTCTAAAAATAGCATTTAGAACTCATGAGGGTTAATATGAATTTTTGGTCATGCCTTTTGGCCTTAATAATGCACCTTCTACATTTCAAGTTTTGATGAATTCCATTTTAAAACCCTTCCTTAGAAAACTTGTTTTAGTATTTTTTATGATATACTAATCTACAACAAGTATTGGAAGGATCACGTTCAACATGTTGACAGGTTGTTCAAACTATTGCAAGAGAAACAATTGTATGAAAAAACCTCTAAATCTTTCTTTAGAGTGTAGGAGGTGGAATATCTAGGTTATTGTATCTCATGAAGGTGTTAAGGCAGACACTAGAAAAATTAAAGCCATTAAGGAATGGACAATCCCCACATCCATAGAGCATCTACGATGATTTCTTGGGTTGACAAGATATTATCGCAATTTTGTTAAGAATTATGGGAAAATAGAAACACCTCTAACAAAATTACTAAACAAAGATGCATTTTCCTGGACTCCAGAAGCAATGAAGGCCTTTGAACATATTAAAGTGGCATTGTGCCAAGTACCGGTCTTAGCTACGCCACACTTCAAAAAAACCTTTGTTGTGGAATGTGATGCCTCAACAAATGGAATTGGTGTTGTTTTAATGCAAGAAGGAAGACCCATTTCTTTTGAAATTTGTCCAATCAAAGAAAAGTATTTACACAAATCTATTTATGAGAAGGAAATGTTGGAAATACTACATGTACTTAAGAAATAACAACCTTACCTAATGAGAAGATAGTTCAAGGTAAAAATGGATCATGATAGCCTTAAATAATACTTAGAACAAATATTATCTTCATAAGTGCAGAAAAAATGGGTCACAAAGATGTTGCATTATGACTTTCAAATCATCTATAAAAAAGGGAAGAAAAATGTTGTTGTAGATGCACTCTCAAGAAAGGATGAGGATGTGAAAGAATTTCTTTGTGCCATCTCTATCATCTAACTAGATTGGCTAAATGAAGTAAGGGATGAATGGATGAATGACTAAGAAGTGTGGACACTCATTCAAAAGTTGCAGCAATATCTCAGTACATATGATACATTTAGCTATAAAATAATTTGTTATGGTACAAACATCACTTATACCTCTGTAAGAATTCCCAACTCAAGCAAAATATTCTTCTAGAATTGCACAGCTCTCTCTTTGGAGGGCACTCAGGATTTAAAAAAGCTCACCATAGGGTTAAGAAGGAATTTTTTTGGGATTGCCTTAAATCTGATATTAAAAAGTTTGTTGTGGAATGTTTGGTTTACCAACAAAATAAATTTTGATAACTAAGACCCTGGGTTTGTTACAACCTTTATCCATTCCGTTTCAATGTTGGGAGGAGGTTTCAATGGATTTTATCACTGGTTTACCCAAGTCCAAAGGAAAGAGTTTCATCATGGTGGTAGTTGATAGAATTACCAAGTATGCAAACTTTTTTGCATTGTCTCGTCCATTTAAATCCAATACATTTACTACCACATTTATTCAAACAATTCAAAGCTATATGGAAACCCAAAGTTTACTGTAAGTGATAGAGATCCCATTTTTGCTAGAAATTTTTGGACCAAATTAGTTTCTTGTCTGGGTATTCAATTAGCTCGTAGCTCATCTTACCATCCTAAATATGATGGGAAAACTCACATAGTGAACAAATGTTTGGAATTATATCTTCCTTGCTTTGTATCTAACAAACAAACACAATGGGTCAAGTGGTTTCCTCTGGCGGAATGGTTGTATAACACTTCCTTCCATAGTGCAGCAAAAATGACCCCATTTATGGCACTTTATGGATATCATCCACCATCCATCACAACATATTTAAGAGAAAATTATAAGGTTCAAGCAATGGAAGATCACATCGAGCATCAACAACATGTTCTCCAACTCTTAAAGGATAACCTCACTTTGGGACAGAATAGAATGAAACAACGGAAAGATCAACATCACAACGAAAGAAGTTTAGATGTAGGTGACTAGGTATTTCTATGACTAGAAAAATACAAAACAATATCCCTCAATAAAGATAAGAAGGATAATGAATTATCACCAAACTATTATGGTCTGTACAAGGCATTGCAAAATATTGGTACTATGGCATATAAATTGGAGCTTCATGCATCTTTCCGAGTGCAGCTCGTTTTCCATGTTTCATGCTTAAAGAAGGTTATACATGACAAGATCCAAATTCAAACAATATTTCTAGAACTTGATGAGGAAGGAAAAATCATATTGGAACACAAAGAAATCACAAAAAAAAGAACTCGACAGCTAAGAAATCGGTCAATTTCAGAGTATCTCATCAAATGGAAGAACTTACCCGCTAATGACCCCACATGGGAGGATGATAATTTTATACAGAAGCATCCAGAACTACTCAAGCATTGAGGAAAAAACCTTTTTTAAGGAGAGGGTCATGTTAGGTCCCTATAATACTAGTGATTCCCCAATTACTATTGTCAATATAGCCCCTTATTGTTATTGTTGTGCCCCTTTTGTCCTAATATTGTTACTATTGTTTCCCATAGAAGCTCATTATTGTTATTGTTGTGCCCATATATTATTATTGTTATGTCGGCTCTGATTATATTGTGATTATATTATGACCCCTTACTATCCTATATATAGAAAGGAGGTTTTTTCATTTGAATCATCCAAGAATTGTTCATTTGTGTAATGTAAAGGAGGTTTCCCCCTCAAAGAGGATTATTTTGAAGTCGTTGATCTATATTTTCTTTTATCTTGTGGGTTGGTTGCATAGCATTGACCTACTCAATTTCTCAGTTTTGGAGCATGAACACCTTTTTCTGCAATATACATTAAGGCTTTAGCTAGAATTCTCCATCTGGTTCCACCTACAATACTGACCAATCAATCACATGATCAACATATTTAACATACTTCTTAAGCAATGACACATGGAAAACATCATGGACTTCCATTGTCGGGGGAGTGCAAGTTGATAGGCTATCGGCCCAATCCTCTCAATAATACTGAGGGGTCCACAAAATTGTGGTTCCAGCTTGGCACATGATTCAATCTGTAAGGAGATATTATTTGGTTTGATGTGCAAGTACACCTATTCCCCAACCTAGAACTCCCTGAAAAACTTGTTCTGATCTACATAGCTCTTATGCCTATCTTGTGATTCCTTTAGATTCTTCTTGATCACCTACCTTTCTTCTTCCATGTCTACCAACATGTCTATTCCAATAAACACCATGTTAATTGGATCACTCCAACTAATGGGAGTATTTCAACTCCTCCCATATATTGCCTCAAACAGACTCATCTTCAAATATTCTTGATACCCATTGTTGTAAGCGAGCTCCACCAGTGGACGATAATCTTCCCACTTTCATTGCTTATGCATCACATACATCCTCAATGTGTCCTCCAATATCCTGTTGAGCCTCTCATTCTTCCCATATGTCTGTGGATGATAAGTTTTACTAAAGGCCAACTCTATGCCCAAGCCTGCAAATAACTCCTACTAGAATTTGGAAGTGAAATTTTCATCCCTATTTCACACAATATTCATTGGAACTCCATGCAATCTAACCACATCTTAGATGAATACATGTGCCACATCACTAGCTGAGAATGTAGACTTCACCAGAATGAAATGTGCAACCTTTGCCATCTTGTCCACAATAACCATGATGGAATCATGTTTTTTCACTATCTTTGGAAATCCTATGATAAAATCCATTGAAATTACCTCCAATTTCCACTTTGGAATTGCAATTGGATGTAGCAGTCCACTTGAATGCTTACACTATGCCTTCACACACTGACAATCGAAACACATAGCTACAAACTCTTCTATATCCCTCTTTAGTTTCGACCAATAATAAAATATCTTCACTATTGTGAGTGTCTTCTAATAACCTAGGTGATTTGAATATGGTTTCGCATGAAAATCCATCAAGATCAACCTCTTGAGTTCATGAATGTCTCGCTCATATATCTTGTCTCTGAATCTAACCAATCTATTTGTCATAAGACAATAATCCACATCCTATGCACCTACACCTCTACCTATACCTATACCTATACATGTACCTGTACTTGTATTGTTACATGTACTTGTACCTATACTACCACTTATACCAACATATGTACTATCACCTGTACCTATACTAGTACTCTGCTGCAACATGTGCACAATCTCCATATACCTGACATCATGTTGACCCACCTCAAAAATTTTATCCTGTAAGTATGTCCTGTAGGAGCTCATAAATGCTAAGTGATTTACTTGTACTTTCCTGCTGAGAGCAGCTGCGACCGTGTTCACCTTTCCTTTGATGTACCTGATCTCAAAGTCAAAATAACTGATCATGGTCAGCCATCTAGCTTGTCGGGCATTCAAATTATATTCGTCAAACAAATACCTCAACACAATGTGATCACTCATCAGTACAAACCTCCTGCCCAGAAGATAGTGCCTCCACATCTTCAATACATGTATGATCATTGCTAACTCAAAATCATGCGTCGGGTAGTTCTTATCATGCTTGTTTAGTTTTCTGTACTCATAGCATACCACCTGTCCATCCTACACAAGGACTCCACCAGGTCCTCTCTTGCATGAATTTGTGCACACTACAAACCATTTGTCCAGATATGCAATCAGTAGCACTGGTGCATGTGTCAACAACTTCCTAAGCTACTCAAAACTAACCTTACACTCCTCTATCCATTCAAATTGCTCACCTTTCCTATACAATGATGTAATAGGATAAGAAATCTATGCGAAGTTCCTGATGAACCTCCTGGAATAGCCTTCCAATCCCATGAAAGATCTCACTTCATCCACATTTTTATGAGCTACCTAGTGCATGATGGACCTTATATTTTTTTGATCTACTGCAATTCCCTCCTTTGAGGCAACATGTCCCAAGTAATGTACCTCAATCTAAAAGAAATTGCACTTGTTGAGCTTAGAATACAACTAGCACTCTCTCAACAACCTCAAGGCTTGTTGCTAAATGTTCGACATGTTCTTCCTCAGTTTTAGAATATACCAATATGTCATCAATGAAAACAATAAAAAACTTATCCAAATACAGATGCAACACATTATTCATCAAGCACATAAAAGTAGCTGGACCATTAGTCAAACCAAATGGAACTACAACAAACTCATAATGCACATACTTGGTCTGAAAGGTTGTCTTGTAAATGTCCTCCTCTTTGTTTCACACCTAGTGATATTTGGATCTCAGATCAATCTTCGAGAACATTTCTCTACCCGTCAGCTAATCAAACAAATCATTAATCCTCAGTAATAGGTTCTTGTTATTGATGGTCACTTTGTTCAACTACCTGTAATCAATGCACAATCTGAGGGTTCCATCTTTCTTTTGCACAAACAATACTAGTGCACCCCAAGGTGATACACTTGGCTTAATGTATCCCCTGTCAATCATCTCCTTTAGCTGCAACTTTAACTCTACCAAATCAGGTTTTCTCATCTGGTAAGGTGCTTTTGATGCTAGAGCTACCCCTAGCACTAACTTAATGGAAAATTATACCTCCCTGTGAGGTGGAAATCCTGAAATGTCCTTAGGAAATACATCCTAAAACTATTGTAGGACTGGGTACTTGTTCAAAACATTTATCCTCATATTCGTTACCTTTTTCACTAGAAATGTGCACTACAAATTATATACACCCTTTCGTGTGACTACTCTTTTCCTTCATACTATTTGTCACCATTCTAACTGATGTGGCTTTCTTCCTTCATTGTAAGACTCTTGGTTCCCCATTGTCATCCACAAACTCAATGGATTTTTCATAACAGTCTATCTTTCCTCTATGAAGATACAACCAATCCATGCCCAACAACATATTGTATGATCCCAATGGTAATACACTCAAATGTGCTGTAGTAGCCATACCATTCAAATCAAATGTACAAGCTCTTACCCAATGATGAACTCGCTTCTTTGTACCTATAGGTAACTACTCTAACCAGGATTCTACATGCAATTCCTTACTCAAACCACACTTATCCACCAAGTCAGGACTAACATAGCTATAATAATATCGAGGGTCAATCAAAATAGAAATAACTTGATCACAAAGCTTACCGTCCATCTCAAAGATAGATGCCTAATGGTCTACCTGTTTTTTATCCAATGTTGCATAAATACGAGGAACGCTCTGACCAAAATCCCCAATAGTTTGTGCTTCATGCGTACTATATATCTAAGACCTACCACCCTGATTTTGTGGATAATCTCTCTTAAGGAGCACCTTACCACATGTCCAACACTCCAACCGACCAATACCATCACCTCTATGTTGTTCTTGTGACCCATGTCCCTATCTAGCCAGATTGAACTTCTTTTGTGGTGCCACAATTTATTTCTCATCTGCATTCTGATGTCTTGTTCTTTTTTGTTGCCATTTACCTTTACCTTTGTCTTTTCCCTTCCATCCTTGCTGAGATTCATTCTTACACTTTTACTGTTCATAGGAATGCTTCAATTTCCCAGTAACTTCCTCAAGTGACTGAGGTTTATCATACTCAATCCAATATCTAAATGCTAATGGAAATCCATTGACAAATAGTTGAACTTTAGCCTTCTCATCTTTAAGATATGGTATATAACTCAATAGCTCTAGAAAATTAGTCATGTACTCTTCATCTGTCATTGATCCCACCTTTAGCTCATATAATTCTTTTTCCTTACTATTGTAGTACCTTTCTGACAAGTATTTCTTCCTAAAAAGCCTCCTGAACATTTGCCAACTCAAGTCATATTTCCTGGTGTCTCTAACCCACTTCACGTCTTCCCACCAAACATCTGCTTTACCTTTCAAGCTAAATATCGCTACTCTCGCATTTATGTTATATGTGTAAATATGCAAATCAAAGAATTTTTTCATCCCAAGTATCCAACCCTCAACATCTTTCGGCTTCCACATCTCCATCAAAAGTAGGAGTCTTCACTTTCTTAAACTCATATGGAAAGTACCTCCTATCACTCCTCTTATAAAGGTGATAATGGTGACGCTCATGATGTCTATCAGAACTAGAACTAGAATATTACATGTATCCATCACCTCTCCTATCTAGAGTATCCAACAACCTGCCATCTCTAATAGTGTCATCCTTATCTAAAATGTGACCACCATGAGACCTACTTCCATATGCCCCATTAGTTCTATCCTCTTGTCGATGGCTGATGCGAAGTGGCCCTTGTCACTGCAATTCTGACAAACTATGAAAAAGTATAGCATTTACCTCTACTTATTTCTCCTGTGCCTATATGATCTTGTCCTTGTATGCCTTAAAAATCCTTATTTCTTCTTTCAAGTTCCTAAATGTTTCTTTCAATTCAAAATATTTCCGAACACCACACTGATAATTTGACTCATAGGGAGAGTCTTTGTACTCTACCATCTTTCTAACCTTTCGATCTCTTTCCTGCAAATCATACTATGTTAGCTAAACCAAATCAAAATAAATCAATGTACCTTAGCATATCTTGGAAAGTGTTATCCTCTAAAATTTCCCGGGTTAAGGAGGAGATCAAAAAAGGTAACCTCAAACCACTTTCAGCTCAGTAGGTAGACCTACTAAACTAGAGAGGGATCCCTCTAAGGATTTGTTAATGAATAACCAAAAAGAAATGGATTTTAGGCTAGATATATAAGTCTTGTTTGAGTATTTGAGAATAAGGGCTTTTAATTTGATATATTAGGGATGAGAGCAGGCAATTAGGTCAAGGTATCAAATGTGCAGTAACATGCATAAAGAGGAGCTAGATAACAATGTGTTATGGTGAACTTAAGATTTAGTTAATGTAGTATAGGTCTTCGAGTTTTAGAAAACATAATGAGCATGTATAAGCACGAATTCATTAAATTTAGAAGAAGAGAAATAGAAGCATGATTTTCCACATAAATAGAGCTTAAAACTAAGAATTTTTCTTATATGACTGCAAGGAAAACCATAAGAAGAAGGAAAAGCATGTAAAGAGAGATGATTTCATCAATTAGAAACTAATATGAAAGGTAAATAACACCATAGACTCACTGAACAATTATTCCTGAAATATAGTTGCAACTACTCCTTGATTAGCTATAAGAAAACATAAGATACAAGCCTCTCCACAAGTTTCCAACCCTTCTCGCTGAATGAGAAATCATACATATATACTCAAAACAAAAATTTCCTCATCTTCAGGGGTTGAATCCCTAAGTGGTGGAACATTTACCGAGAATCTCTTAACAAACCAGAGAGACTGAGAAGGCCAAACACAAACTCTTCTTTTAGACTTTAAATTGAGTTTTTCTACCTTTATGAGACTTAATTAAAAACTAAAACAATCTATCATGCCTATTAACTCAATAATTACATCACCAAATCTTCAATATATAAAAATTACATCATAAAACAAAAATCTAGCGAAATTTGAAGTGAAAAGTTCAGCGACAGGTATAAGCGTAGCGCATTCGGCTATAAGCATAGCGCATTCTGCTATAAGCATAGTGCCAAATTGTAGGTAATTTTTGAAGGTCTTATGGAAGTAAAATTTCAAAATTAAGAGAACGGCCAACTATAATTTTTTGTCTAGTTTCCATATCAACTCGAATTTGTGGAAATGGGGCACGGGAATCCAAAAGTATATTGTTGAGATCCTTGAGGAAAAATATATCCATGGATATAAATTTTTCATCATTTGGAGCTCTGAGATGAAAGCGTAGCACCAAGGCGTTGCGTTTATAGCAAGGCCAAAATTATGGGTTTTTTCTGCGAAACTAGGCCTCAAATATGGAGACATATCTATGTAACCATCAAGATTTTGGGAATACTGAGAGAGGTTTTGTATATACTGATGTTTTTAAGACAAACCTCTCTCATTTTTGGGACAATAATTTTCATCTTCAAGAAATCCATGCCACAAAATCATGACTAAAATAGGAAATTGACTTGAAGTTTTTTTATTTTCTAACATAAGTCTCCAAGAAGGTTGCATATATCCCAATATATGATACATCTGTAAATACGGAATGAAGTTTTTATTCCCTGTTGTATTGATAACAAAAGCCTCTTTCAAGTTTGTGAAATTCATCTTCATTTTCTTAGAGCCACCCTTTGAAGAAAATGTGGCCCTATTTGTGGAAAATGATTTGTATCTTAGAATGACTTGTTGAAAATGATGAAGAAATTATGCATATGAGCTGAAATTTCCTCATAATTACTGACATGACCTCCCTTATGCCCCTTATTCTCAGATTTCTTTGATTCCATAGCAAACACTAGCTCAATGGGAGAGAAAATAAGGGTTTAGATTGTGGGGAAACAAGGGATTTTCAATAGCTGTGAGGGAGTTTGGGGAAAATGAGGGGAGTAGGGATATGAGAAAATTCCAAGAAAATATGGGGTGATAGTGAGGGATTTTTGGAAGCTAGGAAAGTGGAATTACAATATTTGCATTAGTGGAAGGCTTCCAAACAAAGAAAACATGGTCTTGTAGTTAAAAAGGGTGCAGTTTGTCTAGGGTTTAGGTAGAATTGATGAATTTTGGGAGTGGGTTTGATGGGGGGGTGTTTAGGAGGGTTTATTTAGGATAAATGATGGTGTGGAAGCACTTAGATATGAGTTTTACTAGAAAATTTAACAAGAGAAGGATGAAAACCTTGCTAACTACTTTCAAAACCCTAGGAGGTAAACATGATACAAATAAGCATAAATGATGGAAATGAAAGAAGTTTGAACCTCAAGATAGATCACAAACCTATCTTAGCAGTAGAAAAATGTCACCATGATTGAGGAAACTGTTGCAGAGAGATCACACTCTTCGAGAGATGATGGAGTAGCTACCTGGTATATGCGTAGCAGAAACAAGGTCATTTGTGTAGCCCAATTTCGGAAATCAACTTTTGGGTGAAACAAACCCTATTTGCATGAAATAATCACCTTGGTCAAATGAGATGGAGTGTTAGAAAGTGCAAAGGGAAAATGAGGAATGAAATGAGAGTGAGTGATGAGCTTTTATATGTGGAGAAAATCGATTTTCCCTTTGTATAATGATAGTGGACCCACCAAACAGTTTGCACTTGGACTTGACACTTTAGTTCTATGATCTTATCATGGTATTTTATTTGAGAGAATGAAATAAAAAACATGACCTTTAAGCCTTATTTACCAAATTTATCTCTACTATTCCTCCTAATGTGAATTTAAATGGTAAAAAAACCAATTTTCCAGAATTACACCTAGTAACCTAATGATGACTTATTAGGTGGATTATGAATGAAAATGAATATGGGACTCTACTAATGATGATTTGTCTTGACTAAAATAGTGTCCTTTGACCATAAGACTAAAAGGAATAATAGAGACTAGCCTTCCTAACTGGTGATCAAATTTTTATTGATTTTTTTTTAACTAAAAATTTGACCAGGAACCCTAAAAATATCTATGTAAAAGAACATTTGATCGCCGGTGGCAGGATGAAAAGATTGAAACTAACAGGGAGGATGCCTTATATTTTCCAAATCAGCATGATACATGTATAAACATAACCATAATAGCATATATCCATATACAAATAAGTGCATCAACACATAAGCATCATTCTAGCGAGAGTCAAGTCATCAATGCATGACCATATCAATTAAACATACCATGACCTCATGCATTACAAAAACCATTACATCATTGTATACATGTCTATATACAAACATCAACATGCATAAGCAATGTGTAATCAACCACACTCACACATAAACACATATAATAAAGCATAAACAAACAATACTTGAAACAAAGCTTGCAAGAATGATACATGTAACCAAACATACGAGAATGTAACCAAGCATACAGAAATGATACATGTAAGAAACATACAAGAACATGTAACCAATCATACACTCATGATGATGCATCCACAACAACAAACTCAAATTCCACATGGCGACGTCACTACAACCATGATCAACACCATGCAAGGCAACAAGCTCATGGAATGCAAGCATAAGAGACAAACATGCAATTGACATGCATTCATGTCCAACATGTTAGCTCCTGTTGCAGCAGGTATTCATTTTTCATGATTGGAATTTCACAGGCCAAATATGTTGTACTTTGCTTGCTGCAATGCTCCATATTTGCTTAAACAGTCTCCAAATGAAGAAGGCTACTCCAAGATTCATTCAATTGCCTTCAAATTTTGTAAAGTTTTCCTGGTATCGCTACTATTAGTTAAAGGGAGGTCCAAACAGTTTAATCTTGGTCTCCCTAGGTTTAAATTTCATGTTTTAGAATATAGAGATTGTAAGTCTGTCCAAACAGTTTAATCTTGGCAGACTCTTAGATAGGTAGAGAAACAGAAGAGTCCAACAGTTTAATATGGGCTCTGGAAGAAATAAGGGTAGTATTTCGATAGGAAAGCATCAAAAGGAAAATGTATGATGGGTTTGCAAGTCTAAGTGCACCCCAAGAAAAAGAAGAAAAAATGCTAGGAAAGTAGGCTGGGTAGGTAGTTCTGAGGCTGTTGAATTGCTGACAAGTTCCAAGTTTGTAGGCATCATATCATGCAGAACATAATCAGCAAAGATTTGTAAGCAAAAAGGCTCAAATGACGTATAACTAACTCCCCTTCTCTGCTTTCCCCCCTGATCACTAACTAACATCCCCAAAAGAGGTCAAGATCTGCTTGACACCTCTTAAGTTCATCATCTCCATCATTTCGTTTGAGTAAAAGATCTGCTTTACTCAAAGTTGTTCCATATCTTCTCCCGAAGTATGGTCCTACCCCCTGTAACAGCCTAAGTCTCCCGAACTTAGCACTATCTTATCATCTCCATATTAACCACTGACATTATTATCTAGCTCCCTATGTTTCCCATTCCCGTATTAATATTAAGTAAATTCCCCTATGTAATATCCCTTCCCCTGGTTGAAAAATAACCATAACAAGTCTTGGGAATTGTTTAGTTTATCAGAAACTAAGCAAGAACCCAACCTCCGAAACCACCTTCCACATACTATGGACTCCTTCCTAAGTATAAAACTCCCCCGAAGTAGTCGGACCCCTTCCGAAACTTCAAAAGCCCTTCACACCCACTTACTTACCTTTTCCCCTCAAAGCCGTTTTCGCATCGCAACCTCGCCATCTCACTTTCTTGCAAAACAATGCCCATCCGTCCCCCGCCGATGCGACATCGCGAAATCAGCGATCAGCGATCACAACCGCCGAGTGTCCAATTTGTTCACCCCTCCCTCTCCGCCGATGCGATATCGCATATCGGCAGTTGCAAGCACCAATGTCTAACCCAATGATCCCCCTCTTTCCCCGCCGACGCGATATCGCGATATCGCATCAGAACCTCTTCACCAACAGTTCATCCAGTACCTCACCACTTCGCGCTGTACCAGGGACCCACTGATGATGTCATCTGTCGTATAGCTGACGCAGTGCTTCCGTCAGCAGCCAGAAAAGCCGAAAAAGCTTCGCGCAAGGAGAAAAGTCGCACTTCTGAGGCACTTCGCTACGGGAAATAGGCCATTTCGAGGAATCTTCAGGGAATCTTCTGATTGCCGAGCCCACTGCACGCTGAAAAAGCCAGAAAATCGCCCAAACGTGCCAAAGGATCCGGTTTGTAGACAGCAGCAGATCATTCACAGAGTTTAAAGTGTATCAGATCAAATCAGTAGGTATCAAGCGTGTCAAAGAGTATCAGTCGACGGCGGAAATCATCAATGTAGTGGCAAAGTGTATCAGAGAATATCTTGACTAGCGGCCCAAAGCAAGAGAAATTTGAATATCTTCCAGTAGATCCACAGGAGGAGAGCGAAATACTTGAGGCTCTCAAATCATAATAATTGCACATTCAATTCGCACCAAAGCCGAACTGTAGCCCCAAAGCACATTCACTTCAGCAGCAGCGCATCTGGTCCCCAAGGGCCACCTCGTCACCTGTTCCGATTCAGCTGCCCCCAGCGCAGCCAAAAAGATTTACTTGCATTTATTTCCAGCAGCATTTAGATTTTTTAAGAGTTCTAAGCAGACCTGTCAAGGTCACTTGTAATGATGTCTTTCTGATATTTTGTTTATAAATACCACCCAAAGAGATATTGTTAAGGGTTGGTTGGTTGGTAGTAGTAGTTGTTGTTCAGTTTCCTTTCCAGCAATCTCTCTGAGTAAAGACTCGCACTGTAACTGTCATATTTTTCATAATCAAAGATTGCTGAAAGCATGGATTGCGAAACAACTTGTTGTTTTCTCTTGGCCAAGGAATGATCACGGAATTCCTGTGTCTCTGCATGATCCAATAAGTGTTCTTCATCCCTATTTATTTTATGGTTTTTATAATCTTTCTGCCTTTCTAAGCTGCAGGAAAAAAGAATAGCTTAAGATTTGTTTAAATACACCTTAAGTTCAATTTCTGCACTTTTCAATGTTTTCTGCTGAAATAGTTATGAGCTAGAATTCTTAACTGCTCTAGTTTACCCTGTTTCTTTCGTATATGAGTGCATGTCTTTGGAATTCTTAACTGCTCCGGGATTCCACTCATCCACTTCTCCCCTTTGTTAGCATGATGAAATGATTCTCTTTTTCCTCTCATCCCTGATATTCATTTCGTACTTTCAGCAGACTCAATATTGTATCCTGCGTGGCTATCCCGCTCCGTATCCCCTTGTGACCAAGAAAATGCTCGCATGCGTCAATCTGTGACTCCATTCCCGATGGTTCAGAACTTATAACACCTTACTGTGCCTCTTTACTCAAGAATCCTACCTTCCTTCCAATCACAGTCAACATTCCCTTGAAGTCAGAAAGCTAGCTTAAAATCATCAACTAAGGTTGAATCTAGATCAACTAAGGTTGAATCTAAAGGAGAGAGCCCTCTCCGATTGCAGGTGGGCTAGAACCTGCAATCAGAAGATTGGTTTGTGGTTACCTCGGTCGTATCCCTAATAGAAGCCTAGGGACAACCTGAGTGATAACATAATGGTGACTCCACTGGGGAACTCCTCAGACAAATCAATGCAATCAATCTGCATCCTCACAGAGGAAGAAACTGAATTTTGATCGGCCGACCTGTGTGGTTGCATATTTTGTGAATTCTTTCAAAGTTATATTAGAAGCTGGCTCCTAAGAAACTGACACGTAATACACGATCAAATCCTTATCCCAATAACCCACCCGCAGTTGTAAATCCGAATCTGATTCCGAAAATCGCCAGGCAACAAAAAAAAAAACACTGCCAGACCCCTGTTAGTCCTGAAGCAGTTCAGCCAATTGTTGTGCCAACCCCCGTCAAATTTCTAGTCCGATCTACCCCGAATTCCTCTGGCTCATCACCTCCTTCTCCGAGCAGCTCTTCCACACCTCAACCCCATACCCATAGCCCATCGGTTACTCCCTCTTCCCCGATTATTCCTATAGTTACCCTCGCTTTAGGCATTCTACTAATCCCCGTAATCATGGCTAGATATGCACCATTGCAACTACCTGCTAATCCTGGGGCAATGCCTCAGGACTATCAATCGAAAATCACGTACTATGATGGTACAACCTCTTGCACCACCCTACAACATACAAAGAAAATGCAGGATTATTTCGAGAGTTATGAAATAGACGATGATAGCGTAAGAATGAAGATCTTTGTTCAAAGTCTAACCGGTGACGTCAGAACCTGTTTTAGGGCACTTCCACCTAATTCAATATTAAATCCAGAAGCCTTATACCAAACCTTCATTAACAGATGGGAGAAAAGGAAGGACCCCCTGCACATTCTATCCGAATATGAGTCTATCAAGAGAGGACCTGGGGAAGTTGTTCTGGATTATTGTGCTAGATTTAACAATGTTTACAACGCAATACCACTGAATCTAAGACCTCCACCCGACCTTGATCTGTACAAATTCCCGAATGGCTTTGATGTTGAGATGGCGTATCAATTAAGGGAAACAGCCCCTCAAAGTCTTGCAGAAATGCAAGATGTCGCGGTAAGCGTAGAAGCAAACCTAATCGCCAAAAGAAACAGAGCCAGATCCAAGAGAAAAACCACTTTCAAAGAAGAACCCTCCTCTCACGAGTAGAAACTGGATGCAATCATCAGTTCCATGAACAGAATGGGAGATAGATTAGACAACGTGGAGAGAAAAGCTTCATGGGAAAATCAACAGCCCAACATCGCAAGGAACCCAATCTTCAGAAAAACCCAAAATATGAACATGGGTAGGGCCAACCAGGATCACGACATCAGACCTCCTTTCCAAGAGAACTTTGCCGAGGCATCCACGTCTGCTGATCCCACAGACGGGACCCTGATGAACCTGGTTGATTCAGAAAGTGGACAGCAATTCCCCTTCACGGAAGAAAACCCACCATACCTTAACATAGAACAATTCCACACTAAATCGGGAGAGTCCTTTGACTTTAAACAAGGGTATGACACTGCCATATATGAGGTACATAAGCAATACAAACTAAGAACGCGAACTGTCGATGTACCTCCACCCAGCAAGGCAAAGGAGGGAAAACAGCACAACAAGGCTAAAGGGAAAAGCACCAATGGTCATACAATGGACAACCAGGTCCCACATTCGCAACAAGTTATTATGGAAGATGTAACAGAAACACATGGTTCTGTAGAACAACTGATACACTCTTCCCGCCCCGAAAAAGACCTGGAGAGCATTCATGAAAATATTCCCAGAACAGAGAAACCACGGACAGTCATACATAGTGATACGCACATTCCAAAGGGAAATACAGAAAATACGCCGGAGAACGAAAAACTCACCGGTGTTAATACCCGAAACCCAGCAGAAAAGCCATTCAGCCTAGAAGCCGAAATCGGGAAGCTTAAAATATCCATCCCCCTCTCAGAACTGGCTAAGCACACTGTGTATAGACAACATGTTCAAAAATCGCTCCAATTGCCTGAAATTAGGGATGATGTAAACATCCTAGATGACACCCCTGAATTACTATTTGGGCCAGAGGTTGACGGAAAAACAGCATTCAGACATGTTCCGCCTTTCTATATCAGCCTGCACATACACGATAAGATATTGCACAATGCTATGTTTGATTCTGGTGCCTCGCACAACCTTATGCCTAAATTCGTAATGGAAAAGTTAAACCTCGATGTCACCCGACCCTATAAAGATCTGTATTCGTTCGATTCAAGTCAAGTCAAATGCCTTGGCTTAATCAAAGATCTTTGCGTATCCCTATTCCAAATCCCGAACAAAACAATCTTAATGGATGTAGTAGTTGCTGACATACCCACAAAGTATGGCATGCTGCTATCCCGATCATGGGGAGCAAAACTGCAAGGATCCCTTCAACTCGACCTCTCTTACACCACTATATCCGTCTTTGGGCAGCCAAAGAGACTTTATAGGGAAACACTGATGAAATATGTGGTGAGTAGTGAGGAAAAACCCCAAAATTTTCCAATATAGTCGATCCATTCTGATATGGATTCTTTTATTTTGTTTAATGATAATACAAATCTTCCAAGTCTGGATAAACCGCTAGCCCTAGAACAAGAAGCCAACGCTAGTGAGAGGCCAGTCAACAACTCGCTTGAAATTATTTCTACAGCCCAGACAACTAGCACAGGACAGGAAGAAAATCCCGAAACTGAAGTCATCAGTTCATCTGTGCTGTAGGCCCCTCAAATCCCCAGAACTCGCCTTGAACCAGAGCTCTCGTGGTATTTAGAATTCGATGGTGCAGTTAACAAGTTAGGAGCAGGGGCTGGAGTGTGGATTTACAAAACTCACGAAAATCATGCGCAAGGCCACGCCTATAGACTCAATTTTAAATGTACAAACAACATGGCAGAGTACGAAGCCCTTCTCTTAGGTCTCAAGCTGCTCAAAACCTTGGGAGCTACCACAATCTCCATCCTAGGTGATTCGGACCTCATTATACAACAAATAAAGGGTAATTTCATCACCAATGACAGTAGAATGAGAGCTTACAGAGCCACGGCCAGCGAATTTCTTAGCACCTTCAGTGATTTCGAGTTGACCAAAATCGCACGAGAACATAACATTCATGCTCATAGCTTAGCTACCTTTGCCAGCACCTGTAGGTTCCCATTTGGACCAAGTCACCACTTCACTGCAGAAGTAAAACATAGACCGTCAATTCCTAACAATGTAGAGAATTGGAAGGTATTCAAAGATGATGCCCAGATTAACAATTTTTTAACTCTAGAAGGGGAATTCTCTAGCACCAACATTAACATGGACGTTACACCAGAAACACAGCAACTAGATCGCATGACCCTAACAACCCCCATGGCTGAACAGATACTCAGCCCGACTATTTTTGACAGCACAAACATAAGGCAACTGAAACAGTCTTTCTCACCTAAGGCAGCCGAGGCAGAAGAAGAATTTATGGACCTAAAAGGAAATATTTTGCCTGCTGGCCTGACCCCATTGGAAGACATGTTTGATAGCAACGATGTTGCCAGAAAACCAAAAATGGAACCTTTGGATGCCGCCATAGAAGAATACAACATAGGTACAGTAGAACATCCTAAGATGATCAAACTCTCTAAAAAATCTGCCTCCTGACCAAAAGCCCAAATATGTGGATCTGTTCAAATAATTCCAAGACGTATTTGCCTGGAGTTATGAGGACTTGAATTCCTATGACAATTCAGTAATCCAGCATACTATTCCCCTAAGGCCGAACCAGAAACCGTTCAAACAAAAACTCAGAAGAATCAACCCCATGCTTCTCCCTATGATTGAAAAAGAAATAAAAAGAATGTTTGACGCAGGAATCATTGTGTCGATCAGATTCTCGGAATGGGTATCTAGCTTAGTCCCTACCAGGTAGAAAACAAGAGAGATAAGACTGTGCGTAGACTTGAGAAATTTAAACCAAGTCTCCCTAAAAGACCACTACCCGTTGCCCAAAATGGATCACATCTTACAAAGGGTGGTGGGTTCTTCCAGGATTTCTCTACTTGACGGATTCTCGGGATTTAACCAAATTCTAGTTCACCCAGACGATCAGGACAAAACAGCTTTCACTACGCCCTAGGGAACGTTCAAATACGTTAAAATGCCTTTTGGGCTGAAAAACATCGGCGCCACCTTTTAGAGGGCAATGGATATCGCGTTCGCTAAGGAAATACATGATTTCCTCATGGTTTACCTGCATGACCTGACCCCATTTTCCAAATCTGACTCGCAACACTTAAAGCACTTAAGGCAGATTTTTGTCACATGTAGGAAATTCGGTATTTCCTTGAATCCGAAGAAGTCCCTGTTTGCCCTGGAGGAAGGCAGGTTATTAGGGCATATAATATCAAAATATGGGATCAGAATTGACCCAGAAAGAATTCAGGCTATCCCCTAAATCCCTCACCCAAGAAACACGAAGGAGCTACAAGGATTCATTGGGAAAATCAACTTCCTGAGAAGATTCATCCCCAATCTAGCCGAGTCAATGAGGCTACTGAGTAACATGCTAAAAAAGGACGCCAAGGTAAGATGGTCCCTTGAGGCCAAGCAGGCTTTCGAGAGTATAAAAGCGGCCTTGACTCAAACACCAGTCCTAACCAGTCCTCAATTTGACAGAGATTTTATCATCTTTTCTTTCGCATCAAAACATACCATAGCAGTAGTCCTTCTGCAGAAACATGATCAGGGAAATGAGAAACCAATAGCTTTCTTCAGCTGAGCTCTGAGGGATGTGCCCCTAAAATTTCAAATCATGGAAAAACAAGCTTACGCCCTGGTCAAAGCTATTAAAGACTTCAGAATTTATATCCTCTACTCTCATGTGATCGCATATGTCCCCAACATGGTTGTAAAGGACATATTAACTCAAGAAGGATTGGAAGGTAGGAGAGGCAAATGGATTGCTAGCATCCTTGAGTACGACATTGAGATAAAGCCCACCAAGCTCATAAAAGGACAAGGGCTAGCTAAGCTAATGGCAGAAACAAATTTCCAAGCACTTAACATTAATCAGCTGGACGATGAAGAGGAGCTGGCGACTCCACAGATCAGTGATACCTTCACACAGTCCCCTTGGTACTCTGATATTTGTTTTGTATTGTTAAACCTGTGTGCTCCCCCAGGATTGTCCAGAACTAAAAAAATATTTTTAAGAATGAAATCATCTAACTTATGCGTCATAGATGGTTCCTTATATTGGAAAAATTATGAAGGTATTTTGCTTAAATGTTTAACTGAGGATGAAACTAATAAAGTCATGAGAGAATTTCATGCAGGAGATTGCGGAGGCCACTTGCAGTCCGGCTATTACTGGCCCTCTTTGTTTACAGACGTGAAAACATTTACTGCCTCATGCCATAAATGCCAAATCTTTTAAGGAAGAAGAAAATTACTGCCTCTGCCCCTAAAGCCCATTTCAACTGAAAAGCCTTTTCAACAATGGGGTCTTGACTTCATTGGAGAAATTCATCCCTCCTCCTCAGGCCAGCACAAATGGATTCTAACAGCCACCGACTATTTCACCAAATGGATTGAAGCCATCCCATGTAGGCAAGCCAATGACTCCACCATCATCCAATTTCTTGAAAACAACATCCTGTCCAGATTTGGCTGCCCGGAGAAAATCATTACCGACAACGCATCTGCCTTCAAATCCAATAAAATCATTAACTTTTGCCACAAGTACCACATTACCTTAGGACACTCCACAGCTTATTACCCCCAAGGCAATGGCCCGGCCGAGTCCTCCAATAAGAGCCTCATCAATATCATAAAGAAGATGCTAGAAGAGAACAAAAAGAACTGGCACAAAAAGCTCACCAGCGCCCTATGGGCAGACCAAATGACCACCAAAAAATCCATCGGGATGAGCCCCTATGAACTTGTGTATGGCATGGAAGCTAGATTCCCTTCATCTCTGGGCATACCAACTATCAAACTGTTGCAAGAAATTCAGGTTGAACCAAACGACATGCAAAGAAGGATTAATCAGACCATTCATCTTCAGCAAACCAGAGAAGAAGTTTTCAATAGAGCTCAAAGTCTACAGGAAAAAATCAAGAAAATGTTCGACAAAAAAACCAAAGCAGAGGATTTCTGGGTAGGCAGCAAAGTCCTAAGATGGGACGCAAGAAGAGAAGACAAGGGCAAACATGCTAAATTTGATTTTCTGTGGAAAGGTTCGTACACTATCAGCGCTGTGCAAGGCAATAACACCTACCTTCTCAAATCGCTTGATAACAGCACAATGGAGGAAGGCCCGATCAATGGACGAATGTTGAAGCACTACCATGATCCCCCTGCTTGAAAGAGTAGGTGATGATTGGTTTGTACATACTTTTTTTACTTTTAGAATTTATAGTACCGGGAACACGTGAAAGAAAGCAGGCGATGCTTCCCAGTTTTGCAGAAGACAGCAAGAAAGTGAAAATCAAGGCATTATGGCCAGATGTTCTTGACTTCCCGCAAGGAGAAGCCATCCCTGAGTGGAGCCACTGTTAGCTCCTGCTACAGCAGGTATTCATTTTTCATGATTGGCATTTCATAGGCCAAATATGTTGTACTTTGCTTGCTGCAATGTTCCATATTTGCTTAAACAGTCTCCAAATGAAGAAGGCTACTCCAAGATTCATTCAATTGCCTTCAAATTTTGTAAATTTTTCCTGGTATCGCTACTGTTAGTTAAAGGGAGGTCCAAACAGTTTAATCTTGGTCTCCCTAGGTTTAAATTTCATGTTTTAGAATATAGA
>APFE030069207.1:142216-187546 GCA_000404065.3 Pinus taeda | reverse complement strand
CTACCTTCCTCCCAATCACAGTCAACATTCCCTTGAAGTCAGAAAACTAGCCTAAAATCATCAACTAAGGTTGAATCCAGATCAACTGAGGTTGAATCTAAAGGAGAGAGCCCTCTCTGATTGCAGGTGGGCTAGAACCTGCAATCAGAAGATTGGTTTGTGGTTACCTCGGCCATATCCCTAATAGGAGCCTAGGGACAACCTGAGTGATAACACAACACACATGACCCATCTAGTCTGAGGGGTGAACCATGCTTTGATACTATTCTATAACACCCTCCTCCCACATTTACCCTAGTAACTGGCCAACTGGGGTAAACATGCAACGAGAGGCTACTATGATTAGATTCAACCTTCTATGTCACCTTAATGAAATGGAATCAATAGAAACACAACATACAAACCTTCCACATCAGATACAGGACCCCTGAGAATCATCCCATTCTTCAGGTAGCTAGCCAGTGGGTGCCACTGATGTTTTGACCACTTAACCTTTGGATATTGTCATGATATAGGCCTGTGAGTGTCTAGGAGCCTCTAGAAGCTCTCATGATATAGGCCTGTGAGTGTCTAGGAGGCTCTGGATGCTCTCATACTATAAGCATGCCATTGTCCAAGGACAATTTTTTCTAGTGTTGTGCCAATATCCCTGATTTTTTAGCCCCTTTTTTAAGGCCATAACCCAGATCACTGTAGGTTTTAACCTCATCAGAAATTACCTACATATGAATTCTAAAAATAGAAAATAAGCAATGGTGAGACCATAACACATAAAAACAAATATACATAGATATTTTCCCCTGAATCCCAAAACTGGGACTACTAGTTTGATTTTTCATTATGTTCCTTATAATGTTACAATACATATATATAGATGTTGAAGCATTCATAAATCCCAATCTATTAACCCTAGATTAGAACATAACCGTAGTTCCCTCTACTGGATCTACAAAAAATGATGGATCGAAAACCATCGCACCCAAAACCATGTGCGAAATCCATGAAAAAAACCATAGGTAGGTCTGCCCACCTAATATAGGGTCCAAAAAAAAATTTCCTGGGCACTACTCCAGACCCAATAGAGGGGGCCTACTACTCCCCTCAAACCCCCCAACAAGGAGGGGCTTCCACCCCCCTCTAACCCCTCGATTTAATAACTGGGGCTAGTCGTGGAAAGAAGATAACACAACCTAACATTCTCCCAGTTGTTATTTTCCTTCCATAGGGGGCCATAGGAGAGCTTAGTCATTGATCCAACACTGCAACACCCATTGTTTCTCTACACCAAGAGAACTTCTTAGTGTCACAGACTTTGTCAATGTAGCTACAATATTCTTCAAAGTGTCCACCTTTACCAGCAACACATTGTTTTCTTCTACCATGTCCCTTACAAAGTGATATTGAACATTAATGTGCTTTGTCTTTGAATGATAAGAAGGGTTCTTTGCTAAGAGAAATTCACTTTTGTTGTCAGTCTATCCTTATAGCTCATTGTACTAACCCCATACTTGAACATAATCTCTGCACCCAAACTGCTTCCTTGCTTGCATGAGTGGCTATCATGTATTATGCCTCTGTAGCTGACAATGCCACTACAATTTTCTCTTACTCATCCAATTGACTGCACCATCGAATAGGTTAAACACATACCCACTTGTAGGTCTTCTCTGATCCAAATCTCCAGCCCAAGCATCAACAAAGCCACGGATGTCCAAAACTCTATTCAATCCCAGTCTTCCATTGTAGCACAAACCATAATCACTAGTGCCACACAAATACTTGAAAATCCACTTCACTTTTGTCCAATGCTCCTTCCCTATTTTTGACATAAACCTGCTTAATACTCCCACTGCATGTGCAATGTATGGTCTAGTATAGACCATCACATACATCAGGCTACCGACTGCATTCACATGTGGAACATGGGATGTCCTCTTCCTCTTCTTGTATTTTGGGAGACTATTTAGGAGATAACTTTACACCTACAAGAATAGGAACCTTCACTAGTATACTATCCTTCATATTAAACCTCTACAGTATTGTCTTGACATACTTTCTCTGGTTTAACCAAAGCTTCCACTTTTCTAGATATCATTTAACTTCTATGCCCAAAATATAGTTTGCAACACCAAGATCTTTCATGTCGAGTTTGGAGGGCAATTGGGTCTTCAAATCCTAGATAATTTCTTTATCATTTCCAACCAGCAACGTATCATCCACAAACAAGACCAGATAAATAACACAGTCACCAATTAATTTAAAGTACACACAGTGATACGCTTTGCTTATGGTGAAGCCAAGTCACCGTATAAATGCATCAAATTTCTAATACCACATCCTTGGTGACTATTTTAACCCATACAAAGACTTGTTTAACTTGCATACCAGTTCTTTCTTACCCTTCATCGCAAAGCCTTCAAGTTTCTTCGTGTAGATCTCTTTTTCCAGATGCCCGTGAAGAAATTTTGTCTTCACATCCATTTTTTCTACCTCAAAATCAAAAGCAAAAACAACAGATAAAAGTAATCTAATAGAAGCTAACTTGGCAACAGGAGAAAAAATTTCACCAAAATCAATTCCCGACACTTGGAAATAACCGTTTTCTACCAACCAAGCTTTGTATTTCTCCACCTTTCCTTCTGCATTCATCTTCTTCTTGAACAACCTTTTGTTGCCAATGGGTTTCCTTCCAGCTAGAAACTCCACCAGATCCCAAGCCTCATTTTTTTGCAAAGATGTCATTTCATCAACCATGGCCTTTTTCCAGAGTTCGCCATTCTTTGAATCTACTGCTTCCTTCACAATTCTGGGATCATCATCAATAATAGATAAATCAAAATTTGAATAGAAAGCAGACGGAATATACCTTTCTAGCTTCCTTCTTTCTCGAATGGATCTTCTCACAACCGTAGTTTGTGGATCTTCCTCTTTTGATTCCTCTTCTTCTATAGAGTCTGATTCTTCCTCCTTTAGCTCAAACTATATCTTCTCAGGTTCCTTTGGTAGAAATTCATATTTAATAACATCTTTAATCTCTCTAAACACCACATCTCGATTGTACACAACCTTCCTTGTTACTGGGTTCCAAAGCTTATAATTTTTTAAACCATCCTTATACCCAATAAAGATGCACTTTTTAGATTTACTATCCAACTTTGTTCTTTTCTCCTTTGGAACATGTACATATGCACCACATCCAAATACCCTCAGTTATGAAACAGATGGTTTCTCACGAGTCCATACCTCTTGTGGAATCTTATCCTCACTCGCTGATGAAGGTGATTTGTTGACCATAAAACATGTAGTCTTCACCACCTCTACCCAGAATTCATGTCCTAACTTGGCACCACTGAGCATGCTTCTTTCCCTTTCCATCAACATCTTATTCATTCTTTCTGCAACTCCATTTTTATCAAGTGTTTATGGAGAAGTCTTTTTCCATGCTATACCACATTTCTTACATAACTCTTAAAATTCCTTCTTGCAAACTCTCCACCATTATCAGTCCTCGGAAAATTTATCTTCTTCTCTATCTGGTTTTCCACTAGAGCCTTAAATTCCTTAACCTTGACAAAGACTTCTGATTTCGTCTTGAGGAAATATATCCATGTATTCCTTGAGAAGTCATCTATAAATGATACATAGTACATAGACTTACCCAGTGACAAAACCAACACATGTCCAAACACATCATTGTGCACAAGATCTAATATATGTTTCTCCCTCTTACCACCATAGGGGAAACTCACCTGATTTTGTTTCCCATATACACAATTTTCACATAAAACAAAATTAAAAGAGCTATTTGTTAAACAGTATTTTGTCACACCTCCTGCACTTCTGAGTAACATACCTTGAAGTGCCAAAAATATGACCATTATACAATATACTTATCCATGTGTACAACTCAGATCCCTCCTAAGACTTTTATTGGAAAATGCCTTGAGCGTTCCCTAAAGAAATAACTCTTACAACCCTAAAATGAGGATCATCATTCTTATAAGGCTTAAAACAATGATGGCTTCCCCTTACACTGTACTTGACCAATGATAGCATTGCTCTGTTCCCTTCCATACCTGTGATGATCCCAAAAAGGTAATTTTCCCAAAGAGGATGAGAAGCTTCGTGATATAGAAGCTTCCAGAGTGGCGAGCTGGAGGTTGTTTTGCATAGATGAGGTCGAATCCTCTGATATTGGCCTCTTAGTCTTATCCCTTTGAGCTACCTCCTTGATATGAGGGCCTAATCCTATCTTTGGAGAAGTCCTAACTCCCTTTCCTAGCCTATAAATTCATCCTCTCCCATTCCCAAATGGTTGGCCTATGTCTATTTGCACCCTTATGCTAAGCTTGTTCATAGAGGATATTCAATAGACTTGGAGAAGGAGTGCTTGGAGAGTTCTTGGTTTGGACTTGGATTACCACTCAAGGAGAGCCTTTCAACATCAATGCTTCATTTGTAAGCTTCCTTTTATTTCTTAATAATATACAAGCACTGGTTCATCTTCCCAAAATATATATGTTCATGTATTATTCATCTTAACATTCCTTGATTAGTTAAGTAGCTTGTTATTGGATTTGCTATTTGTTTTGGCATGATTTATGGTCTCTTGATTGCTTGTGCAAGTAAATAAACACTGAGAGAAGAAGGAACAAGTCCATGACATAAGCAGTTTGAGGCCCTCAACAAAGGAAATCAAAATAGCATCAGCATGAGGTAGGCCATCTCTTTCGTTCTTATTTTCAATTATAACCTAGGAAGATGTCTAGTTGATTGTCACCTCAGTTGCTAGACCCACTCATTGGGCTAGACGGATCATGTCTATCCACAGAGAGGATTAACCTTGTCAACAAAATGGCAACCATATTGGGGAGCCTATGATCCTTTCCTTCTATTTCTTCACCTTTTCTTTTGATGAGTTTGATCAACCATTCATTCTTAGGCTTCATTACTTGTCTGCAGTCAGTCTCACTTTCTGGTAAATTCTTGAAGGTTTTTTATTTGAGTTGTTCTTGAAGATTTTGTGTATTTTCTTTGTTTTTCTTGCCCATCATGTTTTTAGCCATGACAGTTGTGATGATATTTCCGTTTTGTTGATTACGGTAATGATTATCACTACTTTTAAATCAACAGGTTTGATGATTGCAGAAGTTAAAGAAATTTAGATTTTGTCTTCTTGTTTTCTGTACTTTTTTCCTTCTCCCAATTATTTACTATTGTGATCTTAGTTGAATCTTTTATTGTCTAATTGTAGTCCCATTTTAACTTGGTTTGAGTATGTTTGAAGTTTGATTAGCCTTTTAGGGTTTCTAGGTCTTCTAGGTCATCCTTCATCCACTCATTGGTCTTCTCATCAAAGATCAATTACCTATGTTAAAGAGCTTTTTTTGTGTTCAGACATACTTTGCAGATCACTTTTGGTTCTTCTGTCTTAAGTTGTTTTCATTAGTGTCAGATTGAGTATATACTCTGAAAGTCGCTTAAGTTTATGTTTGAAAAACAATAGATTACAAATTGATTGTCTCATTTGAATCAAAAGGAAGTGTTTGCTTTGAGTTTTGTGTTTCTAAAAGTGAAAGTGAAAGTGTTTATCTTTTCATAGTTTTCGAAGTATTTTTTGTTGCATTAAAATAATTAATGAGAAATATATTTTCATGTTTGTTGTCTTGCTTGCATTCTATTTTACTTTTGCACTAGATTACATTGATTGCACTAAAGTGAAAAGAAAACAATCATCACTATATCTTAAGGTAATTTTCTTTGAGGTTTGATTTGGCATCGCAATTTCTTATCATATGAAAGATTAGATTTCATGTTTTGCATTTAACATTTGAAAATTTTCATGGATGTACTTTTGCATTTGTTTTATGCATGATTAAAGTGATATTCTTCCCTACATAGATAGATTTCATCAAATTGAAGGATTTCATTTCATCATCTAGTTGTATTTTATGAACAGGTAACATCGTTAAGGCATTGAAATTGAAACATAATTCCTAGATCAACTTTAAAATATATCAATTAATATAAGGAGAATTTAAAACATTAACGTTCACACTTAGTGGTCCAGGCTAGAGACGTGTTCCAGCATCTATAAAACTTAGTAGCTATCATTCACTTTGGCATTAGATAGTTCTAGCACGGACTTGTGCTCCCCGTACTGTCGAGTATATAAAGGGATACCCTCATAGGTTGCAAACCTTTATCCATAGGAAAATGAGTCTATCGCCTTATAAATGTGATACAATGAACACAACATTCAAGGAGATTTCCTGCACGTACGTCAAGTCCTTAGTAAATTTGTTTGTTGAAGCATATTGCAGTTCACGTTACATGGTACTCCTTTTACCTAGATTCACCTGAGTAGTCATTTCAATCTTTTCGGACTCTTTAGATTTGGAAATATCATGAAGAAACTTGCCCTTTCAAGCTTGCTAAACCATCAAAAGCAACTAGAGTCACCTTTTTGTCCTTTTCTTGAATCTTAAAAGATGAAAAGGCAAAGTTTTTGTTTCTAAAAATAACTTCCCACAATAAAGAGGTCGAACCCAAGTAGTTGCTTCTTGGACCAATATTGAGTAATTCCATGTTAATTTCAAGATTAAAAATCCCTCAATGAATCAGATTTCCTTTTCTTCTTTTGAGAGGAAGTTATCATGGTTGAACCATTGAGTTAATCTCATAGTTCCCCTTCATTGTCTGACACTGAAGGGTCCTCCCAAGGAGTTCATCTGGAGCCTCCTCAATCACTTGAAGATCAAGGTTTTGAAATAGGGATTACTCCAAGTATCTAACCTCTATCTTCTCCTGCACCTCCATCAAACCCCTAGTCACCTCAATAATATGATCTTGATATCCCTGATAATCATATTCAGACCCTTGAGAGTTCACAGACTCGTCAATGTCCGCGGAGGCTTGTTATCTATTCTCGAATCTGTTATTTGATTCTCTTATGATATCTCCTCAGCATCCTTATATTCCTTACGATCGGCCTGATATTCCTTTAGAGCTATCTCCTCGTACATCTTGAGTTCCTCGTCACTAATTGCTTCCATCTATGGAGTCAGAAGGTGAAATTCCAACCTCTTCTCTAGGTCATTCAAAAGTTTCTGCTACCCATACTCCTCATGTTGATTATGAGCAAGGATATGAATTTCCTCCAAAAGGCTTTCCTTATGCAAGAAGAGGCTCGTCTCTCACCTATCCTGAAACTAGTGGACCAATGCTTCCACCTAGTTATACAACGTTAGCTCAGTTAGTTTCAGGCACGCCTAGTTCTTCGTCATTGTATCAAAACCCCATTTTGGTCTTCAAATGTTATGCCTACATTTGGTCAGTTCATTCTCAACACGACCTCTCAAACTTCTCTACAAACTGTTGTCACCTTAGTTCTTTTTCAACCTATGATTTCGTCACAGCCTATCTCGTCGTTTCAACCAACCCTTCCAGTCCAACTGATTGTTTCAAGTTTGGTTTCGGTGAGTTCTTCTACCCCTCCATCAAGTGGACATAACGTGCCACCACCTGGGGGGCAAGATCCAAATACTCTTCTTATGTCATGCAAAACCAATGGGAATGGATTACAAACTCACATGGTTGGAGTTAATTAACCTTATTATGGTAGCATTCCTAACCCTATTGGTCCATTCGGGTCAGGAAATATCCGATCTCAGTAGCCTTTTAAAGCTCAATTTTCACTCCAATAGGCTTATGTCCCATATGGTTCCCAAGCCTTGGTTAATCCATCTTACATTCCTCAAGAAGGAGCTTACGTATAGCCTAGTCAATCTATATTACATTCCTCAAGAAGGATCTTATGTATAGCCTAGTCAATCCATTATTCCTGGTGGAGATGGTTAGATTCTACGTAGGAATTATCAATACCCACATGGTATATCCCAAGGAACTATCCAACATCCCTTTCAGCAGCAAGGGCATCCTTTGCAGCAACAAGGTCAACCTTCGCAGTAGCAATATTTATATGCGTATCACCAACGTCAGCCTTTGCAAGCCCAAGGTCAACCCCTGCAGCAGTAGGGTCAATCTCCTTATGTCTAGTTGATGAGCCTCATTATTGGGTAACTATATGGACCTTAATACACCTCCAAGCTTATTAAGATCAACTCTTTTCATAATTCCTTACATATTTTAATCATATTTTTCTTAATGAGACAAGTAAAATTAGGATGTTATATCTAGTGGTCTAATGTGCATGGATTTCAGGTCTTTGAGAGAAAATCATGGAAATTTTGATAATTAAAGGAAGAAACTTGAATGAGACAAGGAGGAGATATTGTAGGAGATATATGATCTATGTGGCTCCAAAGACACACACATGACAAAGAGGACTTATGGAAGCTCAAAACTCAAAGTGATCGGAATGCTTTCGAACCAGGACCAGAGCGTAGATCTCGTTTTCCTAGTCATAGTAGTGTGAACATTTGTCAATCCGAGCTCGTATGAGGGAGAACGAGCTAGTAAAAGTTTTGGTTGAATTTTGCTCACTGGTTAGGCTTAATGGAGACACAATTTGAAATTTTTCCGGAAGAAGGAATTCAGCCAACTCTAGCCAGATTCTTGGCAAATTTGTGGCATATTTAATTTGACTCCTTCGGTCAAATTTTGGAAATTTTGAAATGGTCTTATTATATTAAAAAATTAAATAATATATATATATATAAAGGAGGTGGTGGGGCCACCACCCCACCACCCCCACCTTACCATATTCCATCGTACTAATATGGAGGGGCCAGTTGGAGTTAAACCCATAGCCAATGGGAGGGCCGGCCCCGCCCACATGGTGGCCCCATGTGACACCAACCGACAACCACCCCATATGATACATACCCTACCATGTGCCACCAAAACTTTAATAAATCAACCCACCATTATTTACAATTTGTTTAGCACCATAAAAATCCGCACCCACCATAACCAGAATTTATTACAAAAAAAAGTCATTTACATGTTAAGTTTGATTCCATGGGGATTCGAACCCGAAAACACCTCCTTGCAATGTGCCTTCTTTACCAATCCACCTAAACAACCTACCTGATAAGTCCACCCACGAAATTTATATAAAACCCATCATTTCATTAGTGTGCCAAAGCATGGAGGAACCAGGAGCGATCATGGAAATCAAGACTATTTTTTTTAATTAGTTTAATGCAGGTGGAACCATGACAGAGCAAAATTTTCAGGAGGGTGAAATTTTTACATGTCCAAATTGGACAAACTTTATGTGGATTTTACACCTCTCAACGACACGAACCTAATGGCATGGTTAGTTTCCTGATCTGAGCAGCCATTTTGCAGAGGGACTGGGGGAGGAAATCTTTGAGGAATCTAAGGGGAATCTAAAATATTCCTTGAGCCCCAAATTTTCATTTTCTCAAAATTCAGAAATTTGACTGTTGATTTTGCACTATTCAACACCACAAATCTAATGTTGTGTTCAGATTTTCCATTTTCTCATTCTATTTTTTGTCCACTTTTCTAAGTGGAGTGCAGGTGTCAACATTCATGTGCAAGCAGTCATTTTCATGCAATTCAACGCCATAAGATCGATGGTCTGAACAGCTTTAGCAGTTTGACATCCTCTTCTTTAGATGGCCCCTGGATGTGAGGTATATGCAGTGTGTTCATATACTTCTTTTTGTGATGCATTGCGCTACACTAATCCCTATTTGATGTTTGATGAGGGATCATGTTTATTGCTTGTTTTCATGATTCTTGCTTGATGTGCTGTGGAACCATTTGTGGGATGTACTTGTTGTCATGATTTGTCATGTTTTATTGGACATCCCTTTGTCTTCATGTTGATGGGATACTCATGTTATCATCATGTATGTTTGCATTGAGATCCATTTTATGTGTGTTAGCGGGATGCTCATCATGCATGATTTTTGTGTCATACTAATAGGAGTCTTTTGATTGAGATTTCCTGTAGCGTAAAATCTCTTGGAGCCACTCCTGCATGAGGGAATTTTCCTTGTATGATAGTGACATCATCTCTTATGTACATCATCACTATTGACAACACTTAATGCAGTGGCCTACACAATCTTGACATCGGGGCTCAGAGACATAGTCCCTCCTGGACGAACTCCATTATCAATGATTTATGTTTTCATGTGTTGATGATTGACATGTTCCTCTTCTTTAGAGCATATAGATGTATTCATTTATGTTCTTTTTCAAAATGCAATTTAACACATCACGAAAGTAAAAGGTCTTGGAAGGTTCCTTTGTCACACTCGGACCCAAATCAAGTGGTATCAGAGCCGTCTTTGTGTGGATGTCAATTGCAACATTGAAAATGGAACATGTAATGACAGATGATGAAAAAGCGATGTATTATACCATGAAAAAATAATTCCCAAAGGGTGGAAATAATGTATGAAACTCTACAAAAAGAGACAGAGGAAAAGGAGTGATTGCAGCTTCAGTTGCAAGCCATGGAAGAGGCCCTGGAAGAACTGAAGCGTAACAACCAAAATCTTCAAACAAAGAACGTTGAATTGAAGATGCATCTACATGAAGAGAAAGAAGAAAAATAGAGTTTGCTACAACAGCTGCAAGCTAAGGACGAGGCCTTGGAAAAGATGCAGCATTACCCATGTGAGGTCATATGTAATTCTCTAAATTCATGTATGTGTCCCGATGATGTTTTTGTTGTTTTTGAAAATCATACCACAAGAATTGGCTCCAAACTATTGAAGAAAATGGGGTATGAAGGAAACAACTTAGGTATTAATGGCCAAGGAATTTTCAACCCCGTCAGAGTAGAAGAATTACCTCGTCAGGTAAGACTTGGGTATGTCAGAAAGGAAGTTGGGGAATGTGGTGAGACAACTAGTGAACCACCAACAACAAATGATAAGCAACCCTCATCAGTGCTTTCCAAATTGACAGAGGAGGTAAAAGATGTTGATTTCCTTTCAGTTTCATCTTCACATAGTATTATTTCTGTTGCAGATTTAGAGATTCCAATTACAAGGACAAACATGAGTCTCCTTATGAGGATGAGGCACGAGGAGGAAGAAAAACTTGGTGTTAATAACTAAGGCATAACTCTACCACTGGAAGTTGTGGAGAGACCTCAATTTGCAGGCTTGAGATACACCAAGGGAGAATGCTCGAAGGTGTCAGATTATTCTGATACAATTTCAAAATCGTCAAGGAAAGAGAATGATGGGAAAACATCCCCATCATCCCATGGCAGTTTCCATTGTAGGGAAAGAGCTAAGGCAAGCTCTCCTCCCCATACTTACACCAGAGACGGCAAGAAAAGGTATAACCATCCTCAAAATTCAAATGTTCACTTCGATTATAACATATTTTTAATGATGAGCGTAAAACATGGCATCGAAAAAAATGTACCTTTTGTGGATTACATAACCATACATTTTATAAGTGTTGGAAAAGAATGGTAGCACACAAAAGGAGGAGGCGTGAAATACCCTCTAAACAGTAGGTAAAGAAACATGTTAAACAAATTAGGAGGAAGAAGACCTATTGTAGTCATTGTGATAGAAGTGGCCATCAAAGAGCCACTTGTTGGAGGCTTCATCCAGAGCAACGCCTTAAAGAAAAAGTGTTGGTGCATGAACTAGGTGAAGCAGTTATTCGACCATCGAATGCACCACAGGGAGGTCACCCATTCACCTTGATAAGTGAATAATGGTTTCTAGATATGTTATCATGTCATGGCCGTGCTTTTGTAAATCATGTTTTGCATTTCAAAATGTAGAAGTGATGATGTGTTTTCCATCACTTTTTCAGCAACAATGATGTATGGTATTATTTTGAGTTGCATGATAAATTGTGAAAGTGTAGTTGTGTTTCCATCACTTGTCAAAGCAAAAATAGTGTTGATCTGTATCTCTGTAAATCATTTGTTGTAGTGATTATGTGTTTTGCATCACTTGTTGGAGAAAAAATGATATGTTGGCCTTGTTTTTGTAGTTGGGTTATTGTATCGATCTTGATGTAAACTTGACCACCAAATATGTGTTATAAACTTGTGGAAAGTATGGGATGCTTTGGTCATTAGTTGGTCATGAAATTCAAGCATGTCATTTGAAAAATAACATACTACAGGTTGCAAAGGTTGTAGGTGTCATCTCATCACTTAAGACTCTGAAGGAAAAAGGTGAAGGAGATGGAAGCAAGACCTTCTAGGATGCTTGTGATGCAGACAAGGTACAGAGAAGTTGCAAATTTTTTTTCATGCTTTTGGAGGACCAAAATCTCCTCAGTGGGGAGGATTGATCCAGGTGGCTCTAGAGACACACACAAGACAAAGAGGGCTTATGGAAGCTCAAAATCAAAGTTAATGGAATGCTTTTGAACCAAGACCAAAGCGTAGATCTCGTCTTCCTAATCGCAATGATGTGAACGGTTTGTCAATTTGAGCTTGTATGAGGGGAAAAGAGGTAGTCAAAGTTTTGGTTGAACTTTGCTGACTGGGTAGGCTTAATGGAGACAAAATTTGGAAGTTCTCCAATGGAAAAAATCCAACCAACTCCAACTAGATTCTGGGCGAATTTGTGGTTTGTTAAATTTGACTCCTTCGATCAAATTTTGGAATTTTCAAAATGGCCTTATTACATTGAAAATTAAAAAAAAATAATATAAATATATATATATAGATATTATAAAAGGAGGTGGTGGGACACCACCCCCACCACCCCACACCTTAGCATATTCCATCGTACTAATATGGAGGGGCCAGTTGGAGTTGAACCCATGGCCAGCGAGAGGGTTGGCCCTACCCACATGGCAGCCCCATGTGACACCAACTAACAACCACCCCATATGATACATACCCAACCATGCGCCACCAAAACTTTAATAAACCAACCCACCATTATTTACAATATGATTGGCACTATAAAAATATATGCCTACCATAACCAGGATTTATTACCAAAAAATTCATTTACATGTTAAGTTTGGTTCTGCGGGGATTCGAATATGGAACCACCTCCTTGCAATGCACCTTCTTTACCAATCCACCTAAATGACTTATTTGATAAGTCCACCCACAAATTTATATAAAACCCATCATTTCATCAGTGCACCCAAGAATGGAGGAACTAGGAGCAGGCACAAAAATCGAGACTTTTTTTATTAACTTAATGCAGGTGGGACCATAACTGAGCGAAACTTCTAGGAGGGTGAAATTTTTGCAGTGTCCAAATTGGACAAACTTTATGTCGATTTTACACCTCTCAATGACACGAACCTGATGACATAATCATTTTCCTGATCTGAGTAGCCGATTTGCAGAGGACCCAAAGGAGGGAATCTTTGAGGAATCTAGGGGGAATCTAAAAGATTCCTTGAGCCCTAGACTTTCATTTTCTTAGAATTCAGAAATTTGACAGTCGATTTCACAATATTCGACGCCACAAATCTGATGGTGTGTTCAAATTTTCTATTTGATCATTCTATTTTTTGGCCACTTTTCTAAGTGGAGTGTAGGTGTCAGTGTTCATGTGCTAGCAGTCGTTTCCATGCAATTCGATGCTGTGAGATTGATTGTCTAAACAACTTCAGCAGTTTGACATCCTCTTCTTCAGATGGCCCCTGGATGTGAGGTATATGCAATGTGTTCATATACTTGTTTTTGCGATGCATTATGTTGCAATGATTCCTATTTGATGTTTGATGAGGGATCTTGTTTCTTGCTTGTTTTCATGATTCCTAATTGATGTGATGTGGAATCATTTATGGGATGTACTTGTTGTCATGATTTTTCATGTTTTATTTGAGATCCCCTTGTCGTCATGTTGATGGGATACTCATGTTGTCTTCATATATGTTTGCATTGAGATCCCTTTTATGCCATGTGGATGGGGTTCTCATCATGCATGAGTTTTGTGTCATTCTGGTAGGAGTGCTTTTGATTGAGAGTTCTTGTAGTGGAACATCTCTTGGAGCCATTCTCGCATGAGGGAATTTTCCTTGTATGATAGCGACATCATATCTTATGTACATAATCACTATTGACAACACTTAATACAATGACCTACACCATCTTGACACCGGGGCCTGGAGACGTAGTCCCTCGTGGATGAAATCCATTATCAATGGCTTATGTTTTCATATGTTGATGATAGACATGTTCCTCTCCTTTACAGCATGTAGATGTACTCATTTATGTTCTTTTTAAAAATGCAATTTAACACATCATGAAATTAAATTGTCTTAGAAGGGTCCTTTGTCACACGTGGACCCAGATCGATACATCCTCCTTATTTAATCCTCACTCATTCGAATATTCTTCCATCAAATCACACTAGCTCAGAGTTGCAAGTAGTCGAGTCATGAAGATCAAAAGGCAGCTGAGCCAATCACAGTTAAGAGCCAGTTCATCTTGAGTTTGGGAGCCAAGCCTCCCTAGTTTTAAGGAAGTCATTGGAGACTTTGTTTGTATAAATACGTAGGCATAGAGCCACATTAGGATTCAGATTTTTTATGTAAGAGCACTAAGAATTTTCGAGTTCAAGACTTGTGGAAGACATTATTATGTAATTTTTCTGATATGATAATGAGAATGAACATTTCCTTGATCTAGCACTGAGTTGACTCAGAGGGCTTAAGCTCTTGGGTTAGGGCCCAACCCTAGCAGCAGAGACTCCTATTCTTGTGCTTATATGCTTAGTTGATTTCATAGATTAATGGTTGAATTGGTTTTAGAATTATTTCATTGCAAGTAGTTGTGAATTTGATTAGTTTTCCTGTAGTTGTGCATTGCTTTATCAGTAGCTTAGAAAGATAAAAGGAATACCAAAAAGTTGTTAGCAGGTGGATTTGGCCTCACTCCTCCCTTTAGGGACCATGGTTTGAGGAAACAACTCCTATGCAGTCCCAAATAGATAGAGTTCTGATTTCTCATGGAGTTTAGGGTTTTCTGCTCCTAAAGCCAGCATATTTTCAGTTTTCAAGAATAGGATTAAATTGTCGTTTCTGATATCTTCAGTGTTGTATTAGATCTCATAGTGTTTCAAATTATTTTGAATGTATTTCCATGCATGAACTAGGCATCTATATAATGAAATTATGTTTTCTTAAATTGATTGAAAATCTTTCTTATTTGACATGATTCATGGATAAATGCCAGTGATTGATGCAATGTAGGAGTTTCAATAGTGTAGGGAGATCTCATGACCAATAACCCCAACCCAACCTCATCCATCCATGAACACCAAAAGCCACTAAGTCCCTCAACTGATTTATCATTCCATAAGAACAACTTTCCAGGGTTGTTGAAGAAATCCGACCATCTTACAAAATTTGTTTTGAGCTCTGAAGAAGTCCTAGCCACCCTCTTGCCTTATTTCTCCCACCATTCACCTTCCTTAAGCCCTATACCACCTTCCAAATCACTCTTATTTCTCTCGGCTAGATCTTGTAGGAGCATTAGGACATCCTGTAAGAAGCATTAGGACGACTTGTAGTGGCTTGTTTTGAGGTCGAATTATGGAAAAAACATCTAGGAAGATAGGAAAAGACCCCTACTTACCTCCCAAGCCCTCTGACCCTTCACCACCATCTCTAACCCACCTACCACATCACCAAGAGGATTTAGTATTCATTTTTTCACACAAAAAAAAAAGGACAGAAAGAAAAAAAGAGTTATTGTGTTCATTTACATGCACAATAGTAGAGTGTTTGTTTATTTTAGATTGCATGCCTAGGATAGTAGGATTACACACATGATAACTTGGAATTATTTTGAAGTAAATCCTCTTAGCAGTTAGTTACATGAGTGGTGTGTTTAAGCATTTGATTTCAGTCTTTCCTTACTATAGTAGACAATATTTCAGTTAGTGTAAATTTCCCTTTCCTCATTGGTAATCAAGCTTCTTCTGAATCAATAGAAGGTTGGTTTGAGAAACCATATTGGTCTATCACCAAATTAGCAGTGAAAAAGAGTGGACCCATCGCATCTTGTTGTGAATACAACACTGTCACCTCCAAGTTTGTACGGACCCCGTGTTGATAAAGTAAAGTTGGTAACCCTAGGAGTTGCAACATTCTTGCTGAAATATTGGTGCTCATCACCAGGGTCAACAAGTTCAACTATGGTGGGTCAATATCAAACCTACCCTAGACCAAATCCACCTTATGGTTAAGGTAACCCTCAATGGGGACAAAATCAGGAACGGTGGGGGAAAATCCTTACCAACAAGGTTGGAACCCACAAATTGGGTCTCCTCAAAAACCCTATATGTTGTTTAACATGCAATTTCCTTTCTTGGCTACATTGGAGTTACCCGATCTATAGAGGCTCACGAATGATCCCATTATTCATTCACCTTACTGGCCTCCAGATCCAACTAAAATTCCAAGTGATTGTCCCAAATTCGAGGGAACGTCTAAAGAGGATTCGAAAGCCCATGTGATGACATATCACCTATGGTGCTCCTCCAATTCGTATGTTTATGATTCGATCCGTCTTCACCTCTTTCAAAGAACCCTCACAGGTGTTACTGCAAAATGGTATATCGAGTTGCCTTGAGGTACCTATGCTAAATTCAACTCCCTCGCTATGTCCTTCCTCACCCACTTCTAATTGCTAGTTTGGTATGAAACTAGCACTCATTAGCTCACATCCCTTAAGGAAGACACGACGACCCACATTTCCTATCATATCCATGATTGGAGACGTCATTTTTGCCTCACTAAATTCAATATTGTTGATGAGTTGTTGACTGAATGGTTCACAAAATCATTTTCTAACAATATTTATAAGGATATATACATGGGTGGATGTGTCACCGAAGAGCAAGATATCGCCCATGCCCAGTATCCAAACTTAGTCTATTTGCAATCTGGCAAGTTGTATGAGATGTTTCCTGATGCTGTGAGGCCATCTTCACATCTGACAGCATCGAAGTCTCCTGATGTAGCAACTGTGTATGGTGTTATTGGTTCCGTGTCTCATAATTCCACAAAATCTTCTTCGAAGCATAAATACATTTCAAGCACTTGCTCCAATAATCCTTTGAAGAAAACATCTAGTCTTTGTAAAACCTTTGAGGTACATGTTGTTCAGTCTGTCGCAAAAGATAAGGCCTATAAAGGTAAGAAAAATGGCAAAGGTAAAGCCAAAGCTAATGCCCCAAAACAGGACCCACCCAAATCATCTGATGATGATGATTCTAAAAGAAATCCAAAATATCTTTGCCTCATCTATAAGGAAGATAATCACACCAAGGATTATCCCCGGCGCTCTAAAGTTAATCACTTCTTGAAAGGGACTTCGATTGTCTTAGAAGAACATTTTCCATCTTAACAGACGTAGTTGGTAGACCAACCACAATCCTTTGCCTCTTCTGGTTCCTAGGTTTTCATGATGCAAATTTCATTACCTATTTCGATTACTACTCAAACAAAGGACTATCAAACCACACATAAGCAAACTGCGGAGAAATAAATCACTGATATTCCTTCTACTTCGTCTAGTTCTGGTCTTCTCCATATTGAGCACCATAATAGGGAGCTTGTAATTCGACCACCCCTTGAGGGTGTTCTTCGGAAATCATATTATAATCTGAATTATAGAGTTGCACAACACTACAATATTGTTGAGGATTTAGCTCAAGTGCCTTCATCGATGTTTTCCTTGGAGGTTCTCCAAATCTATCCAACACAGCAAAAGTCACTATTGTTTGCTATAGGTGTTATTGATCCTACTGATTCAAGTCTAATTAACTTTGATATTGAAAACCATGTGCCTCGTCTTCCTCATTAGATTTATTTTCTGATGCAAGTTATTATTAAAGGAAATACGATCTATCATACTATTATTGATGAAGGTGTTTCTACCTGCATCATGTCTATTTCTTGTTTGAAGGCCATTAACTCTCCTTCTCTTAATTGGTCCCCAAACACCTTGGAAGCCTTTGATGACAGAGGCTCACATCCATATGGTATTCTCACGAACTTGTCGATTACATTGGAAGGAAATGGTGGCATTATGATACAAGTATTTTCCTTGAAGGAAACTCACTCAGATGAAAGATCACAGTATAGTAGGTTAACAACAAATAATTACAAATCAGTCTACACAGAACGAAGAAAGAGAGGTATAAGCAGGTTCACCTTGACCAAGGAGCGTAAACATGCAGGTTCATTGACCACAAGTAGCGTATACATACACACACACTTTCACAAAAGGAAAAGTACGTATACCTTGGAAAACTAAGTTTCTAGTCCTAAATATTTGTTCCATGGTATTTTGATCCATGGTATTGGTCCAAGGTATCTGGTCCGAGGTATTGACCCTAGGTATTTGGTCCAAGGTATTGGTCCTACGTGGTTTTGTTCCATGATATTGAGAAAGGCCTAAAACTATAAAAGGAGGAGAAGATCATTAGGCCAATGTGTGCAAGCATCGAATATATGATGAAGTGCGACATCTAGTATGCATGTTATGGACTTATGGTAATGTGCTTGATCTAAACCAGGGATGAACCTTAGCAGTTGATGGACGATAAGATCTAATGATGGATAGAGATATTAAGGCTTGAAATGAATTATCTTTATATTGTTTGATAATGTTTATTCTAGATCTGTATACTGATGCATGTGTTGTTCTATCAATATTATGATTTGGGTATAACTGAAGTCTGGAATAGCTGCAAAATTATGAATTAATATTTTCAAATGTATACGGTGGTTGGATTTGAGAAAAGTGTGTATACATGCAGCTTCGACACTTGGAAGTAGTGTATACCTTATAAAAAATGTTTCAGTTGTTTCTATTTGCTATTACAGAGTTATGGGTTCTAGTTTGGGTTCTGGTTACTGTATTCTGGTGATAGTATTCTGAATGAGCAGACTGATGGGTTGTCAAAGTGATTGATTAATTCAGTTGTGGTTGTTTCAGAAAGTGATTGGTTGATGCAGATGTATTTTATGATTGAATTATAGTAATGATGTTGTTGATGGATCCAGACTAAAAATTTATGAAGCGTGGTCCATGGAGGAAGAAAGAAGGTCGTAGCCTTCTATAGGTTGTAACCTACGTACTAGTAAACATATCGGCTAGTACAAGAGTTAGGGTGTTGTAGCTCCCTTCTAGGAGAATTTGGAGAAAGAGAGAAGGTTGTAACCTTCTATAGGTAGAAGCCTGCTTATAGGTATAAGTCTGTACCAGTACAAAATTGTAAACATATTTTCTTATTATTAAAAGAAGAAAGAGATGACAACAGTAGGTGGTTTTCACCCACAGTGGGTTTCCACCTTATATCTTGGTGTTCATGTATGTTGCTTATGTGTGATGTTTTATTCTTCTTTTACTGCATTGTCTAATAAGTCTCTAATATACAAGTTAAAGTTCAATGCATGATAAATTGGGTAAATCAAAAGTTCTCTGCATATACATTGGTTTCCTTAAGTACAGTCACGTATACACGCTAGTTCACTTAGCTGAAGTAGTGTATACAAATCTATTTGGAAAATTAAATTATTTATCTGATAATACTGATTCACCCCCACTCTCAGTATTATTTCCAACAATTGGTATCAGAGCAAGTCCTTTAGAAGAAGCTTGATTGCTTGATGGGAGATCCATCATCACGAATAATCAAGAAAGCGTGGGATCCACCAAACCTCCAATATTTGATGGGAGAAACTTTGTTTATTGGAAGATAAGAACCACAACCTATCTACAATCACTTGGAACAGATGTCTAGGAAATCATGGAAGGATGATATACATTTCTATCAGCAATTCCTACAGATATGGCAAGTAAAAAGTAATATGAAACCAATGTCAGGGTTGTCAATACATTATTGGGAATTCTGCCACAATCAAAGTTTGTCAAAGTTATGCATCTCAAATCAGCCAAAGAAATATGGGACATAATCATTCTAAACTACGAAGGAGACTCTCCGGTAAAACGTGCAAAACTATAAACTCTCAGAATTCAATATGAAACTCTTAAGATGCACAATGATGAAAATACAGCTAGTTACTTCTTACGTGTAGATGAGGTTGTTAATTGCATGAAGAATCTGGGTGAAGAGATAAAGGAAGTTATCTTATTTGAGAAAGTTCTAAGATCCTTGTCTGCTAAATTTGAATCAAATGTATCTGCCATAGAAGAAAAATAGAATCTATAGACTATCACTATGACACAACTTCACGGAATCGTAACTGCCTTTGAGATGATAAAATAAGGTCCATCAGATATGAGAGAAGCCGCATTTAAAGGTTCAGCAAAAGGAAAGGAAGAACTCAATGAATTAGGACATATTCCCGAAGAAGAAGATGAAGTAAACTTTGTCAAGAAGCTTCAACGGGGTTCCGGAAGATTTAAAGGTAAACTACCTTTCAAATGTTTTGCCTGTGGTAGAGTCAGTCGTTATGCTGCCAAATGTCCTCATAAAGATAAATATGATAAAGGGAAAGAATCTGCAAAATGGAATAGAAAACAAAGTGTAAGTAAAAAGAGTCACTATACTCATGAAGATAGTGATGGTTTATCAAATAGTGCAGAAGATGAAAATAGTAATGACTATAGACTTCTATTGGCTTATGAAGATGATAATTTTTGGGATGCTTTAGAAGAAGATGACTTTCATGAAGAAATCTCTAAACTCAAATTCTGTTTAGAAGAAAGGAATATGATTATAGATACTTTGACATACCAACTTGCTGAAAGAGAAAAACACAATGAAAAACTAGAATGTGAAATTGTGGGTCTAAGAAAGGATCTTGAGAAAACAAAATCTCTCAATCTTAGATTTGCTAAAGGATCAAAAAATTTAAATGAAATTATCAAATTGCAATGTTCTCCTCTGATAAAGACAGGTCTTGGATATACTGAAGAAGCATCTCAATCACAGAAGCCGCCAACCTCCACTAAAAGCTATCTTGATGCGGCAAAGAATAGTGAAAAATATGACAATCATGAGCAAAGGCATAAAGTAGATCACTAGGTAAATCAGGCTCAATTTACTTCAAGGATGAACAAAAGCCACAAACAACCTCAAGTAAATCATACTCGATTTGCTTCAAAGATGAATATCAATAGAAACTACAATCACTAGGTCAATAGATTCAATAATCACAGTAACTTCTTTAATGTTCAATGTTTCTCATCTCATAATTTTGGACACAAAGCTACTCAATGTGTTTCTTATAGAACCATCATGATTAGAGAAGCACGAAATCGAAGGAATGTTATGAGGATCAAGAAAAGTTCTTATAATAACTTTTCTCTTCTTGAAAATGAAATAGAATACTCAATCTGTAACAACTTTGCCCATGAAGAATCTGAATGCACAAGTAAATTTCGACAGATATCTCAAAAGGAGGAAACTCCATTAAATCACAAAATATGGAGAAAGAAAGAACCACAAACAGAAAGATGTGGTATAGCCTTGTATGTAGAAGGACAAGAAAATTAGTGGTACATCGACAGTGGATGCTTAAAACACATGAAAGGGGACAAAGAAAAACTTCACTCTTATAATACCTTAGAAAAGGAAAAGAATGTCTCATTTGGAAAAAACACTCCTACTATCATAAAAGGTAAAGGCTCTGTTTTCTTGAAAGAAAAGATTAAATCTGGGAATGTTATGTATGTAGATGGTCTAAAGCATAACCTGTTGAGTGTCAGTCAAATGTGTGATCAAGGAAATGAAGTGGCGTTTCGATCAAACAGATGTGTTGTTTGTGAACTTGATACAGGAGAAACCGTGATCAAAGGTACAAGAACTCGAAACAACTTATACATACTCAAGGGAGGAAAACAACAGTGCTATCTAGGAAAAAGTGATGAAAACGGGCTATGGCACAGAAGATTGGGAAATCTAAGATTTTCTCAAATAAGAAAAGCATGTAGATTCCAGGTTGTTCGTGATCTTCCAAATATCAACATTTCTGAAAATAAAATATGTAAACCATGTCAATTTGGTAAGAAAACTAGATCTAACTTCATTGAAAAAGAAGGGTCAGCTAGTAAGCCTCTTGAACTTGTTCATATTGATTCACAAATGAATCATGAAAAGATGAATGTTGGGTCAAGGCCATGAATGAAGAACTTGAGCAAATTGAAAAGAATAATACTTCGGAATTAGTTCCTAGACCTCATGATAATAATATCATAGGAACTAAATTGATATTAAAAAACAAGCTGAATGAAAATGGAGAAGTTATTAGAAACAAGGCCAGACTTGTTTGTAAAGGATATGCTCAACAAGAAGGTATAATATTTTGAAGAAAATTTTGTACTTGTTGCTAGACTTGAAGCCATAAGGATGTTTCTTCCTGTTTCTAGTTTTCAAAAATTCGAAGTATACCAAATGGATGTAAAATCTTCCTTCCTTAATGGAGACTTAGAAGAAGAAATCTATATTGAACAACCATAAGGATTCATTCTTAGAAATGATGCAAAATGTGTATGTAGACTCAGAAAGGCTCTCTAAAAGTCTAAAACAGGCTCCAAGGGTCTAGTATTACCATTTTCAAAAATATCTCCACCAAAAGGGTTTTTCAAAGGGGTCAATAGATAGCAATCTCTATACAAAGATTGACATTGATAAATTGCTAATAATTAGTGTTTATGTTTATGACATCATTTTTGGTAGCAATGAAGAATCCATGAGTCAGAATTTTGCTTCAGTGATACAACAAGAATTTGAAATGTCCTTGCTTGGTGAGCTTACCTATTTTCTTAGTCTACAAGTTCAACAAAATAAAGATGGTATTTTTCTTTCACAAATCGAATATCTCAAATAGATCTTGAAAAAGTACAGCATGGAAGATTCTAAACCAATATGTACCCCAATGGTAATAGGATGCAGTATCAGCTCAAATAATGAATCAGTAGTAGTACATCAACCAACTTACAAATCCATGATTGGCAGTTTGCTTTATCTAATAGGTACCTGACCTGACATTATACATGCAATAGGAATAGTTGGAAGATTCCAAGCAAATCCAAAGGAATCACAGCTTCAGGCAGTCAAAAGGATTTTCAAATATCTTGAAGGAACATAGAACTTTGGTTTATGGTATCCTAGAGATACAGATCTTACTCTTCATGCATATACAAATGCAGATTGGGTAGGAAGTGTTGATGACAGAAAAAGCACTAGTGGTGGTACATTCTATATGGGTTCCAGGTTAGTGTCTTGGTTCATCAGGAAACAAAGTTCAATTGCACTATCTACAGCTGAAGCAGAATATGTGGCTGCTACATCTTGTTGCACACAACTACTTTGGATGATGAAAACCTTGCAAGACATTCAGATCACATGTACTCCACCCATCTCCATTCTATGTGATAATACAAGTGCCATCAATATTTCAAAGAATCTAGTCATGCACTCCAAGACCAAGCACATACCCATCAAATATCATTTTCTACATGAACAAGTGCTTGAACAAAAGGTCAAATTGGAGTATGTTCCCTCCAAAGAATAGGCTATTGATAATTCACTAAACCACTACCCAGAGAGACATTTGAATATCTCAAACAAAAGCTAGGAGTAGTTGCTACATCATCCTGTTATTAAATCCTATTTTTTAGAGAAAAGTTGTTATACGTGAGTTTCATAAAGCGCAGTCACATACATACGCATGTTTTTATGGGCACAATCGCATATATGTTGGTTTGAGGAAAAGGAGTAGGCCAGACTCAGGAAAAAAGGGTTTGATATGGTTCTGTCAATTATCTGCTATGTTTGATGATGGATACAATCTGCTGATAACATGTGGAAATATGTTGGTTCTCATAAGTTGTTGATAACTTGATGTATATCTGATTGATGATGATGCCTTGATATTTCTTACTGATATATGCAATAATCATATCTGACAGTGAACATCTAGTGCATGTTCAGGGGGAGCATATGCTTCTAATAATGCATTGTTGGCATTATCTTAGAAGATCTTGGTACAGATCTGCATAATTGTTTTGATTCAGGTGACTCTTTTGATGATGGAAATATACAGGTTGTTAATCCTGATGTTGTTGAAGGTGCAGATCATATATGGTGTATGATAGTTGCTGATGAGTAGCATGGTCTTATTTAGATCAATTTTCCTTATTATAAATGTCATGTATATCATTTAATGTAAAGGTCATGAAAAGACCTAATTTGTAACCCCACTATGCATGGGATGGATGATGTAATATTTCTTGTTTTTGCCATGTATAAACAATTGGTATATCCCCACTTGGTTGGGTGGATTAGTCAAATTTGGTATATCCTCACTTGGTTGGGAGATGGATGTATGTATAGAGTCATGTTTGAAAACTTTTCTTGTGCTCAGGGGGAGCATGAACTCAATCATGGGAGCTTAATCAGTACACTTCAACATATCAAAGAATTCAGCATGTACTCAGGGGGAGAATGACCAGCATAATATGTGTCAGAAGGGGAGCATGAACCTTTGCCCTTGATGCTAAAGGGGGAGAGTGACTTGCTTTTGTTGTTGCCATCAAGTCCAGAGGGGGAGACTGTTGTCATTATGAGACATGTAGTGTCCCTAACGGAAACTCACTCAGATGAAAGATCATAGTACAGCAGGTTAACAACAAATAATTACAGATCAATGTACATAGAATGAAGAAAGAGAGGAATACGCAGGTTTACCTTGACCAAGGTGCGTAAACACGCAAGTTCACTCACCACAAGTATAGTATATGTACACACGCACTTTCATAAAAGGAAAAGCGCATATACCTTGGAAATCTAAGCTTTTGGTCCAAAGTATTTGGTCCATGGTATTTTGATCCATGGTATTGGTCCAAGGTATCTAGTCTAAGGTATTGACCCTAGGTATTTGGTCCAAGGTATTGGTCCTAAGTGGTTTTCTTCCATGGTATTGAGAAAGGCCTAAAACTATAAAAGGAGGAGAAAATCATTAGGCCAATGTGTGCAAGTATCGAATATCTGATGAAGTGTGAGATCTACTATGCAGGTTATTGGATTATGGTGTTTTGGTTGATCTAAACTAGGGATGAACCTTAGCGGTTGATGGAGGATAAGACCTAATGATGGATCAAGATCTTAAAGCTTGAAATGAATTATATTTATATGGTTTGATCATGTTTATTCTAGATCTGTACACTGACACGTGTGTTTTTCTGTAAATATTATGATCTCAGTATAACTGAAGTCTGGAATAGTTGTAGAATTATGAATTAATATTTGTAGATGTATACGCTGGTTGGCTTTGATAAAATCACATATACACGTAGGTTCAACACATGGAAGTAGGGTATACCTTATAAAATATGTTTTAGTTGTTTTTGTTTGTTGTTGCAGAGTTCTGGGTTTTGGTTTGGGTTCTGGTTACTGTATGCTAGTGAGAGTATTCTGAATGATCAGATTGATGGGTTGTCAAAGTGATTGATTGATTCGGTTGTCATTGGTTCAGAAAATGATTGATTGATGTAGATGTATTTTATGATTGAATTATAGTAATTATGTTGTTGATGGATCCATTCTGAAAATTTATGAAACGTGGTTCTTGGAGGAAGAAAGAAGGTCTTAACCTTCTGTACGCCGTAGCCTACTTACTAGTAAACATATTGGCTAGTACAAGAGTTAGGGGGTCATAGTTCTCTTCTAGGAGAAGATGGAGAATGAGAGAAGGTTGTAACCTTCTATAGGTAGAAGCCTGCGTATTGGTACAAGTCTACACCAGCACAAAATTGTAAATAGATTTTCTTATTATTAAAATAAGAAAGAGACAACAACAACAGGTGGTTTTCACCCACATTGGGTTTCCACCTTCTATCTTGGTGTTCATGTGTGTTTCTTATGTGTGTTGCTTATGTGTGATGCTTTATTTTGATTTTATTGCACTGTCTAATAAATCTCGGATATACTTGTTAAAGTTCAATGCATGATAAATTGGGTAAATCAAATGTTCTCTGCATATACATTGGTTGCCTTAAGTATAGTCGCGTATACATGCTCGTTCACGTAGTTGAAGTAGCGCATACAAAATTGTTTGGAAAATTAAATTATTGATCTGATAATATTGATTCACCCCCCCCCCCCCCCCTCTCAGTATTATTTCCAACAAGAAAGTTCACTGAATTAGAAGTAGAAGTTGTAGATGTGAATCTCAACTACAACCTTCTTCTCGGGCAATGCTAAACCCACGCTATGTTTTGTGTGGTTTCTTCTTTGTTCCGGGTGCTTCATCTTTTTCCTGAAGGAAACATTTTCACTGTGGATAAATTGTCTTTCTTTTCTTCTGGTTCATCGAATGGAAACGTCCCTTACGTGGGAAATATTGAAATTCCTTATGCAATTGTGGGGGCAGGTCTCTTCAAAGACTCTAATTTAATGGGTCCTTTTACTCTCCCACCTCCGCATGTTAATTCAACCAATATGATCTCTATTTATATGGATCCTTGGATTATCCCTACCCCAGATCAAATTGATTCATTCGACTATTCTATGCCTTTAAGTCCATTGGAGAAAAATTATCAAAAAATCCTCTTAGCTTCAATGGCCACTTCAAAAAGTCATATTGTTTTCAGTATGAACCTGGAAAATTATGTGCTATCTCCTTGGCTTGGTTCTTGGGATTCTCCAGATCCTTTGAACGATACATTCCCCACTGACAAGAGTATCATTGAGGTTATGTCTCTAGATGAAACACCATGGAACAGTCTCCATCATAGTTCTTCATTTATTCCCAATCTCAGTGAGATGCCTTCGTATATTGAAGTGTTTGTTTCTCATTGTCACACACCTCCACTTAAAACACCTGTTGTGGTGCATGATGTCTTGTCGAAGGGGAATATGGGGAACATCATTACTACTATGCTTCTTTACATTTCCATTAAACCTAGAATTGTTGAGAACATTCATATCAGGATTTCCTATTCTCCAGATGATATCATGGTTTACACTAAAAATTTTAAAGGATTTCGAGACGTCTTCGCATGGTCATACGAAGAAATTCCTGGTATTGTTCTAACAATAGTGATGCATGAGATTCTGAATTATCCTGGTGCCAAGCCTGTTAGCCAATGACTTCGCCCCGTGCATCCTCAAAAGGTTGCTGCTATTAAAGTAGAAGTGGAGAATCTTTTAAAAGAAGGTTTTATTTATCCTATCCCATTAACAGATTGGGTGTCCAACATTGTCCCTATGGCTAAAAAGTAGGGCACAATATTTATCTCTGTTGATTACCGTGATATCAATCCTGAATGCCCCAAAGACAATTATCCCACTACTTTTATCGATCAGATCTTTGAGGAGTGTGCTGGGAGTGAGATTTTTTGTTCATAGATGGTTTTTCTGGTTACAACCAGATCAAAATTTCACCAGCTGATCCACATAAAATGGCCTTTATCTATCCCTAGGGAACTTTTGCTTATAAAAATATTCCTTTCGGTTTAAAGAATGATGGCGTTACCTTCCAATGAGTAATGCCTTATGCATTTCATAACATTCAACACATTGTTTAGCCTTACCTTGACGACTTACCAGCTCATTTTGCTAAGAGTCGTGACCATCCGGATAACTTGAGATCCATCTTTCTGAGATGTCATCATTATAACATTTGTCTCAATCCACACGTGTGTGTTTTGCGTTGATTCTAACCAACTCTTGCGTTTAGTAATGTCCCACAAAGGTATCCAAATTGATCCTTTAAAAGTTGAGACCATTGTCAACTTTAACACCCCCCCCCCCCCACCTCGTTGCTTCAATTGTAGAGCCTATAGGGAAAGGCTAACTTTCTCCATCAATTCATCCCTAATTGCGCCGAACTCACCAAGGGTTTTAATTTATTACTTAAGAAGGGGATCCTTTTCATTTGGGATGAAGTTTCCTAGAAATCCTTCGATGCTTTGAAATACACGCTTATTAGTGCTCCTTTACTGCATCCCCCTAATTGTTGATGTGATTACTTCCTATACTTGGTAGAAACTGATACCACTATTGCTATGGTGTTAGTTCAGGATGATGACGATGGAAAGGAGCATGTGGTATATTATTTAAGTTGAAATCTTCTTGATACTAATTCTTGATATGCCCATGTCAAAAATCTTGCCTTAGTTGTTGTCCATGCTATCCAAAGATTTTGACACTATATCCTTTTACGAAAAACCACTATGATTTCTGATTGCAACCCCATGATCTATATACTGACTCATCAGTTATTGGGGGGAAAATACTTCAAATGGATCGTTATCCTGTAAGATTTTGATTTGGAGTTTACTACCACCAAATCAAAGAAATCACTCATTTTTGCTGAGTTGATATGTTCTCTTCCATCTGCAAGCACTTCGACTGATTTTACTAAGCAAATTCCCAATGAAACTATGTTTTTGATCAGAACTCTTGACCCATGGTATGGATATATTATCATTTATTTTCAAACCCAAACCTTTCGATCTAATTTGGCTCGATCCAACTGGTGTCGCATCTAGCATTAGTCCCAAACCTATTGGATCCTTGGTGATACATTGTATCGGGTCAATGTGGAATCTATTATTCGTAGGTGTCTCACCTTAGAAGAGGTTGAACAGGTCTTAAATGATTGCCATTCTAGTGCCTGTGGTGGTCATATGTTAGGATATGCCACTGCTAAAAAAATCTTCTGCTTTGGTTATTTCTGGCCTTCTATTTTTAAATATTGTATTATAGTTATTCAAAAATGCCACAAATACTAGATTTTAAAACACAAGCAGTGTGCCCCACCCACACCCTTACACCTAGTAGTTATCGTTGGCCCATTTGCTAAATGGGGCATTGATTTCATGACATGTAACCCTCACTCAGCTGGGGGGCATGGTTATATCATCATCTTCATCAACTATTTTACTAAATAGGTCGAGGCGATGCCTACATACAATGCTGATGGTATTACTACTGCTCAGTTCCTTTTTAACCACGTCATAACATGTTTTACTATTCGTCAAGCCATTGTGACTGACCATGTCTCACATTTTTATCAACACGTGATGGTAGAGTTGACTGCTCAGTTGGGCCTTCTTCATGATAGCTCAACTCCTTGTTATCCACAGGCCAATGGCCAAGTTGAGGTAGTTAATAACATTTTGATTATTATGCTTCAAAGTACCATTGGGAAGCACAAGAAGCATTTGCATTTAAAGTTATTCTCAGCACTCTGTGCTTACAGAACTTCTGTTAAGATGACCACTGGATTCACTCCATTCTAGCTAGTGTATGGTTTAGAGGAAATTCTTCCAATTGAATTTGAAATCCATTCGCTAAAATTAGATATCCAACTTCTTCCCGTTATCTTGCCTGAAGGTGACTACTGTACCTTGAGAGGTTTGACGAGACTCATCGCACTGTTGCAATGGTCATCGAAGCTCAAAATAAATGTGTCAAAGATTAGTTTGACCAGTATTATCTGATAAATATTTTTTCTTTTGTCAAACATATTTATAAATGCTACTTCTGGGAATAGAACTAGTGTGTACATGCAACTATGATTAGTGAAACCAACGTACACCTAGAAAAATTGTGATTTAGACAATTTAATATGTGTTGATCTTTCACCAATGCATCAGTAACTTATTAAATAGAGAAGTAAAAAACATAATAAACCATCACACATAAGAAACACACATGAACACAAAGATTTAAGGTGGAAACCCAATGTGGGTGAAAACCACCTGCTACTGTCATCTCTGTCTTCTTTTAATAATAAGAAAATTTGTTTACAATCTTGTACTACTGTAGACTCATACTAGTACACAGGCACCCACCTGCAGAAGGCTTCAACCTTCTCTCATTCTCCAGCTTCTACTAGAAGGGAGTTTCAACCCCCTAGCTATTGTACTAGTGAATGTGATTACTAGTACGTAGGCACCAGCCTACAAAAGGCTACTGCCTTCTCTCTTCCTCCAGTGACCACGTTTCATAAATTTTCAGACTGGATGCTCCTAGTACACAATAATACACATGAAGGCCTCGTTTTCATCAAATTTTCATATTGGACCCATCAATAACTTTGAAACTTAAACTGCATCAACCAATAATCAATTAATCTGAACAATCAGATCATTGACACTAGAACACTATGCTAAACCCAGAAACCTGCATCATCATTTAGAACCATCTCCAACCTAAAAAATCATGCATTAGAATGTATATGCTACTTTACTGAACCCAACCTCTGTGTATATGCTACTTCCTGTAATAAAACTTGTGTATACCTTCAATACTACTGAAACATAAAATTTCTGAATCAAATCTATACCAACTAGTAGTATGTTGACCATCTACTATCTATTTATAGAGCTTTACACAGGCAGTAGCAGAGATCACCATTCTCACTTATTCAATCAATCAATAAGATACAAAACTCCTTATGCATTTAGTTTTACATTCAGATCTAAGAAGACTTCATTGACAGATAGTAGAAAAAGAACCGAATTGATTAGATGGATTAGTTAGATCTGAAGAAGAGTATTTTCTTTTGTATACACTATTTTGAAGAGTAGAACCTATGTGTACATGCACTTTTGTAGAGACGAACAGACGTACAAATCTGCAAATATTAACTCATAACTTTGTTGCACTTTCAGACATCAGACAAACTCGAATCATGACATTTAAAGAATAAAATAGGTGTACATAATCATATCTAGCCCAACCAATATCAAACCATTCAATAATAAGTCATATCAGGTCTCATGATCCTGATCCAACATTGAAATCAAGGTGCACAAAGTATTTCAGATCAAATCACAAACATAGCCCCTGCAACATAAAATATACTTCAGATAGAAGTATTCCTTCGCAACCCATACACTTGCACACTTGGCCTTATGATCTTCTCCTCCTTATATAGCTTTAGGCCCTTTGTCAATACATTGGACCAAAACCACTTAGGATTAATACCTTGGACCAAATACCTAAGGTCAATACCTTGGACTACGTACCTCGAACCAAATACCTTGGACCCAAAATACCTTGGACCAAATACTTCAGACCAAAACCTTGGTTTTCTAGAATGTACGCTCTTTTCCTCCTGTCGAAGTGCATGTATACATATATGCTTTTTTTATTCCGTGGACCAGTGTGTATACGATGTTTTGACTAAGTGGACCTGCGTATACTTCTTAAACTACTTTTCATCGGCCTTTTCCTTTACCCTTAGTTCCATCTTCCTGTTTTTTGTATCACTTCCCTGTTATCTCTGAATATACTTGCTGTACTCAGAGTTGCCTTTTACCAAAACTGAATTGACATGTGAGTGAGTTGCCATCAAGAACAACTCTTGTATCATAATGCCAACAATCTCCCCCTTTGGACTTGATGGCAACCATGAAGGTGTTGATTATTGCAATCTGTAGAAACTATTAGAGGTAACATGCAACACCAAAATACTCTCCCCCTTTGACATCAAGGGCCAAGGGTGGACCAAGCAACTTTCCTCATTTTATATACATTATGTTGTCCATGTTTCCCCTAAGTACATGTCGAGTTTGCAGAGATATGATTCTATAAGTCAAATAAGTGAGTATGACCTCGTTATGACCAATGACTCATACATACATCAATCACCCAACCAAGTGGGGATATACCAAATGTTTATACATGATAGAAATACAACAAATATTACGTCATCCATTCCATGCAAAGTGGGGGTATAAATTACATCACTTGTCCAATAGGACTCATTCAAATATATAAGAAGTCATATCACACCCTAGACCTTTACACGATTTCAACAAAAAATGATATAAATATCTGAAGCCATAGCTGGATTCAACAACCATAATGCCAACAATGAAGAATGCGTGTGAAGGCTAATGCTCCCCCTGAACCTGTGCTATCTGGGCATTTGTCAACAAGTCATTCATCAAGGAATCTTTGTTAGTGAGATAAAAATCAATGAGCAAAGCATATCGTGAGACCGTAATCATCAACATCAGACAGAGCACCCATATCAGAGTTTGACCCACCTTTTTTCTATCAGAAAAACATATACACTCCTTCAGCCATAGAAACCCGCATGTATATGTGACTGAACTTCATGAAACCCATGTATAATAACCTTCCTTTGAAAAACTAGATTTAATAGTAGGATGGTGCAGCAACTACTCCCAACTTTTGTCTAAGATATTGAAATGTTTCTCTAGGTAGTGGTTTAGTGAACATATCAAGAACCTATTCTTTGGAGGGAACATACTCCAATTTGACCTTTTTTTTCAAGCACTTGTTCTTTCAGAAAATGGTACTTGATGGGTATGTCCTTGGTCTTGGTGTGCATGACTAGATTTTTTGAAATATTGATGGCACTTGTATTATCACATAGAATGGAGATGGGTGGATTACATGTGATCTGAATGTCTTTCAATGTTTTCATCATCCAAAGTAGTTGTGTGTAGCAAGACGTGGCAACCACATATTTTGCTTCAGCTGTAGATAAGGAAATCAAACTTTCTTTCTTGCTAAACCATGACACTAACCAAGAACCCATATAGAATGTAGCTCCACTAGTGCTCATTCGATCATTAATACTTCCTGTCCAATCTGCATCTATATATGCATGAAGGGTAAGGTCTGTATCTTTAGAATACCATAGTCCAAAGTCCTGAGTTCCTTGAAGATATTTGAAGATTCTTTTGACTTCCTCGAGATGTGATTCCTTTGGATTTTCTTGGAACCTTCCAACAATTCCTACTGCATGCATGATGTTAGGTCTGGTACCTGTTAGATAAAGCAAACTTCCAATCATAGATCTATAAGTTGGTTGGTTTACTGTTGGCAATTAATCGTTAGAGTTGAGACTACATCCTGTTACCATTGGAGTACATACTGGTTTAGAATCTTCCATTATGTACTTCTTCAAGATGTGCTTGAGATATTTGGTTTGTGAAAGAAAGATACCATCTTTTGTTTTATGAACTTGTTGACCAAGAAAATAAGTAAGGTCACCAAGTAAGGACATTTCAAATTCTCGTTGCATTATTAAAGCAAAATTCTGACTCATGGATTCTTCATTACAACCAAAAATGATATCATCAACATAAACAACAATAATTAGCAATTTATCATTTTCAATATTTGTGTATAAATTGTCATCTGCAGAACCTTTTGTAAAACCTTGTTGTTGTAGATATTTGTCAAGGCGGTAATCCCAAGCCCTTGGAGCCTATTTCAGACTGTAGAGAGCCTTTTTGAGCTTGCATACGAATTTTGCATCATTTCCAAGAATGAATCCTTCTGGTTGTTCAGTATAAACTTCTTCTTCTAAATCTCCATTAAGGAAGGTTGATTTTACATCCATTTGATATAATTTGAATTTTTTAAAACTAGAAAGAGAAAGAAACATCCTTATGGATTCAAGTCTAGCAACAGGTGCAAAAGTTTCTTCAAAATCTATAACTTCTTGTTGAGAATACCCTTTACAAACAAGTTTGACCTTGTTTCTAATAACTTCTCCATTTTCATTCAGCTTGTTCTTAAATATCGATTTTTTCCTATAATATTTTTATCATGAAGTCTAGGAACTAATTCCCAAGTACCATTCTTTTCAATTTGTTCAAGTTCCTCATCCATGGCTTTGACCCAAAATTCATCTTTGCAAGCTTCATTTAAATTTCAAGATTCAATGGAGGATAGTAATGCTAGATAGCTTGAGGTCCCTGTAAGAGTTCTTCTTGTTTGTACACCAGTCCCCTTTTCTCCTAGAATTTGAGATTTTGGATGATTCTTTGGAACATACCTGGATGGAGTATTTTCCCTATCTGTTGTATCTTCTTCTTCTGGTACTTCATTGGTTTCTTCTTCTATATGATTTTGATTTGATGCGAGAAAGCGTTCCCCAACTTCCTCACTGTCCTATTTCTCTGTTGATTCCATCTGTTCCATATTTTTGCATGCTTCATCAACTACAACATCAATGCTTTCAACAATTTTTCGAAGTCTTTTATTATAACATTTGTATCCTTTACTTCTAGAAGAATAACCAAGAAGAATACCTTCATCTGCTCTAAGTTCAAACTTACCAAGTTTTTCTTCAGCTCTTTTGATAAAACATTTTCTTCCAAAAATTAGAAAGTGTTTTATAGTAGGAGGCTTACCATACCAAAGCTCATGTGGAGTTTGATTGTTGTTTACCTAAACATTCACTTTGCAAAGAATAGTCACAGCAGCAAATGCAACTTCACCCCAGAAGGTTGCAGGAGTTCCAGTTTCATATAGCATAGCTCAAGCCATTTGTTGAACTGTTCTATTCATCGTTTCTACCACACCATTTTTTTGAGGGGTTATTGCAGTGGAGAATTGCCTTTTTATTCCATGTTGTTCACAAAAGTCAAAGAATTCATATGATACGAATTCTCCCCCTCGATCAGATCTGAGACATTTTATTTTTCGATCTAATTCATTTTCAACTAAAGCTTTGAAGGTTTTAAACTGTTCAAATGATTCATCTTTATGTTTTATAAGACCTATCCAACACATCCTAGAAAAATCATCAATAAAAAAAATAAAGTATTCTTCTCCATGAGGTGACTTTTTCCTTTTTGGTCCACATAAATCAGTATTGATGAGTTCAAGAGGCTTACTTGCTGACCCTTTCTTTTCAATGAAGTGAACTCTAGTTTGTTTACAGATTTGACATGGTTTACATATGGTATTTTCTAGGATGCTGATATCTGAAAGACCACGAACTGCCTTGAGCTTGCATGCTTTTATTATTTGAGAAAAGCTTAAATGTCCCAATCTTCTATGCCACATCTAGTCTTCATTTGTTTTGCTCAGATAGCATTGTTGTTGTCCTCCTCCGAGTATGTATAAGTTGTTTGGAGTTCTTGTACCTTTGATCATAGTGTTTCTTGTATCAAGTTCACGAATGACACATATGTTTGATCGAAACACCACTTCATTTCCTTGATCACACATCTTACTAACACTCAACGGGTTATGCTTTAAACCATCTACATACATGACATTTCTAGCTTTAACCTTTTCTTTCAAGAAAACAGAACCTTTACCTTTAATGATAGTTGGAGTGTCATTTCCAAATGAGACATTCTTTTCCTTTTCTAAAGCATTATATGAATGAAGTTTCTCTTTATCACCTTTCATGTGTTTGGAGCATCCACTGTCGATGTACCAATGATTTTCTTGTCCTTCTGCATACAAAGCTATACCACATCTTCTTCATTGATATTCCTTCCTTCTCCATATCTTGGGATTTAATGGCATTTGCTCCTTTTGAAATGGTGGCCGAAGTTAGCTCCTGCATTCAAATTCTTCATGACCAAATTTGTTACAATCGAGCATTCTATTTCATTTTCAAGGGGAGAAAAGTTATTATAGGAAATTTTATTGGTTCCTGTTGCACTTCTTTGATTTCATTCTTCTCTAGTCATGATGGTTTTGTAAGCAACACATTGAGCAGCCTTGTGTCCAAAGTTATGACATGAAAAACATTGCCCATTAAAGAAGTTTCTGCAATCACAAAATCTTTTGACATTGTTTACCTATTGGTTGCGGCTTCTACCAATATTCATCCTTGCAGTAAATTGATTATGATTTACCCGATGAGTAGTTTTAGGCCTTTGTTGATGATTGACATATTGTTCACTCATCTTTGCTGCATCAAGATAGCTTCTAGTGGAGGTTGACAACTTCTATGATTGAGATGATTCTCTAGTATATCCAAGACCTATCTTTATCTGAGGAGAACGCTGAACTTTGATAATTTCATTTGAAGTTTTAGATCCTTTAGCAAATATAATATTGAGAGATTTTTTCTTCTCAAGATCTTTTCTTAGACCCACAATTTCACATTCTAGATTTTCATTGTGATTTTCTCTTTCAGCAAGTTTGTGTGTCAAAGTATCTATGATCACATTCTTTTCTTCTAAACAAATTTTGAGTTTAGTGATTTCTTCAAGAAAATATTCCTCTTCTAATACATCTAAAAAGTTATCATTGTCATAGACCAAGAGAATTCTGTAATCTTGTTCAGTTTCATGTTCATCACTATTAGATAAACCATCAATATCTTCATGCGTATAGTAACTCCTTCTAGTCACAACTTGTTTACTATTTCATTTTTCATATTTATCATTATGAGGACATTTGGCAGCATAGTGACCAACTCTACCACAAGCAAAACATTTGAAAGGTAGCTTACCTCTGGATCTTTTGGAACCCTGTTGAAGCTTCTTGACAAAATTTACCTCATCTTCTTCTTCTGAAATGTTTCTTGATTCATGGTGCTCTTTCTTTAATTTTCCCTTTGATGATGCTTTAAATGTGGCTTCTCTCATATCTGATGGACCTCCTTTTCTCATTTCAAAGGCAGTTAGGATTCCATGGAGTTGAGTCATTGTAATAGTTTGAAGGTCCTAGATTTTTTCTATAGCAGACACTTTTGACTCAAATTTAGAAGACAAAGATCTCAAAATTTTCTCCATTAATGTAACTTCCTTTATTTGTTCACCCATATTATTCATACAATTAACAATCTAATCTATACATAAGAAGTAACTAGCAACACTCTCATCACTATGCATATATGCATATTAAGATTTTCATACTAAATTCTAAGAGTTTGAAGCTTATCACGTTTTACCTAAGAGTCTCCTTTGTAGCTTTGAATGATTTTGTCCCATATTTCTTTGGCTGCCTTGAGTTGCATGACTTGGACAAATTCTGATTCTAATAGACTTCCCAATAATATATTGACAACTTTGGCATTGGTTTTGTATAAATTCTTCCCTGCAGAGTCTGTAGGAATTGCTGTTGGAATTTGATATCCTCCTTCTACAATTTCCAAAACATCTGCTCCAAGCGATTATAGATAAGCTCCAATTCTTATTTTCCAATATACTAAGTTTCTCCCATTGAAGATTGGCGGTGTGATGGATCCCATGCCTTCGTGATTATTCATCTTGAAAGATCTTCCTTCAAGCAATCAAGCTTCTTTAGAAGGACCTGCTCTGATACCAATTATTGGAAATAATATTAAGATGGGGGTGAATCAGTATTATCTGATCAATAATCTTTTTTTTTTTGCTCAAACAAATTTATATATGCTACTTCTCTGAAGTGAACTAGAGTGTACACACAACTATGATTAGAGAAACTAGTGTACACCAAAACACTTGTGATTTAGACAATTTAACATGTGTTGATCTTTCACCAGTGCTTTTGTAACTTATTAAACAGAGCAGTAAAAAAAGAATAAACCATCACACATAAGAAACACACATGAACACCAAGATTTAAGGTGGAAACCCAATGTGGGTGAAAACCACCTACTATTGTTGTCTCTGTCTTCTTTTAATAAAAAGAAAATCTGTTTACAATCTTGTACTAGTGTAGACTCATACTAGTATGCAGGCACCCACTTGCAGAAGGCTACAAACTTCTCTCATTTTCCAGCTTCTACTGGAAGGGAGCTGCAACCCCCTAGCTCTTGTACTAGCCAATATGATTACTAGTACATAGGCACCGACCTATGGAAGGCTATGAGCTTCTCTCTTACACCAAGGACCCCATTTCATAAATTTTCAGAATCGATGCTCCTAGTACACAACAATACACAAGAAGGCCTTGTTTCATCAAATTTTCATACTTGACCCATCAGGAACTTTGAAACTTAAACTGCATCAACCAAAAATTAGTTAATCTGAACAATCATATAACTGTCAGCATAACACTGTGCTAAATCCGTAAACCTACATCATCATTCAGAACCAGCTGCAACCTCAAAAATCATGCATCATAATGTATACGCTACTTTACTGAACACAACCTGCGTGTATACGCTACTTCCTGTAATAAAACCTGCTTATACCTTCAAGACTACTGAAACATGAAATTTTTGAATCAAGTCTATACAAACGAGCAGTATGTTGACAATCTACTATCTATTTACAGAGCTTTACACATGTAGTAGTAGAGATCACCCTTCTCACTTATTCAATCAATCAATCAGATACAAAACTCCTTATGCATTCAGTTTTACATTCAAATCTAAGAAGACTTCATCGATAGACAACATTAAAACAACAAAATTAATTAGATAGATCAATCAGATTTGAAGAAGAGGCTTTTCTTTTGTAAACACTATTTTGAAGAGTTGAACCTACATGTACACACACTTTTGTAGAGACGAACTAGCATACATATCTGCAAATATTAACTCATAACTCCGTTGCACTTCCGGACTTCAGACAAACCTAGATCATAACATTTAAAGGATAAAACATGTGTACATAATTAGATCTAGCCCAACCAATATCATATCATTCAATAATAAGTCATTTCAAGTCTCATGATCCGGATCCAACATTGAATTCAAGTTGCACAAAGTATTTTAGATCAAATCACAAACATAGCCCCTACAACATAAAATATACTTTAGATAGAAATATTCCTTAAAAACCCATACACTTGCACACTTGGCCTTATGATCTTCTCCTCCTTATGTAGCTTTAGGCCCTTTGACAATACCTTGGACCAAAACAACTTAGGACCAATAATTTGTACCAAATATATAGGTTCAATACCTCAGACCAAATGCCTTGCACCTAAAATACCTTGGATCAAATAACTCAGACCAAAACCTTGATTTTCTAGCATGTATGATCTTTTCCTCCTGTGTGAGTGCGTGTATATGTATACACTCCTTTTGTTCTTTGGACTAGCATATATACACTGTTTTGACTAAGTGGACCTTCATATACTTCTTAAACTTCTTTTCAGCAGCCTTTTCTTTTACCCTTAGTTCCATCTTCTTGTTCTTCTATACCACTACCGTGTTACCTTTGAATATACTTGTTGCAATAAGAGTTGTCTTTTATGAAAATTGAATTAACCTGTGAGTTAGTTTCCATCAAGAACAACACTTGTATCATAATGCCAACACTTTTCTAAAATTAGCTACCGAATTTCTTCCCGATATCTCTCTGAAGAGGAGCAACTACTATATCTTGAGAGGCTTGAAGAGACTCGTTGCATTGCTATGATAGTCATCGAATCTCAAAAGAAATGTGTCAAAGATCATTTTAACTGGACCATTTCTCCCCGCACTTTTGCTGAAATTGGCTTGGTCCTTCTTTACGATCAAGGCAATGATAAATTGGGAGCAGGAAATTTCAAACCCATGTGGCATGGGACCTACATCACTAAGTGTGTCTTAGAAAAAGGTGCATACAAGCTATGTAATTATGAGGGAAATGCCTTGTCACAGCCCTGTAATGGGTTATATCTGAAGAAGTATTATGTGTGAAATTCATGTAATGAATTTTTTACATTAGTGTGTTGATTCATTAGTGTGTGTTTTGAGTTGTGGTGTGTTTTTTTGCTTAGCAAACATGTGTTTTTCTTCGTACCTGTGTTCCACTCGGTTTGCAGATGTCATTAAGACATTACATGGGTTTTGTTGATGGTGCTTGTTGTATCACACAGAACCTGTCTTCTGCAACATGGGTACTTTGTGACCCTAGTGGCGAGCTAATTAACTTACAAGGTATATGCCTTCGTCAAAAAACCAATAATATTGCTAAATACAGTGTAGTTATTGAACTCTTGTCAGAATTAGTTTCTCTTGGAATTAGGGATTTAGTTGTCAAGTTGGATTCACAGCTCATTGTGTTGCAATTAAACAATCATTACTCAGTGAGAAATCCAAAAATTTGCGTATGTATCTATGTGTTAGATTACTGGAAAGAAATTTTGATTTTATCACATATCAGCATATTCCACACAATTTAAATACATTAACAGATTCATTAGAAAAAAAAATTCTTGGTATGCATTTGTGTCATTTATAAAATCGATCATATTATGGACACATAGGTAGAAAATAAAACATGCACACACGGACACACACACACATATATATCATGTCTGTTAGAGTGTTTACATTAGGATATCAAAAAATAGTGTTCTGCAACACTTGGCTTTCAAAGCCTACAAAATGTATAAAAGAGCTAGAAAGGCTATCAGCCTGCATGGTTCTCATGATAACAAGAGACCTCTCTGATCACTTGGCCTAAAAACCGATGCAATCTCATAGATACTCCCACTTTGTGTCTCTATCAACACAGTGGAACATCATCAATAGTGGCATACTCTGGGACTCCTCAAGTTATTGCCTCCATATTGTGCTCCATCTCAGCTAAGGGGTTTGCCCCTTCCTCATATTTTGCGCTCACTAGCTGCTGTGAAACTCGCCATGGTATTGGAAACATGCCTGGTGGTCTCTCTAGTCCCACATCTGGACATTTATCACAAGTTGAGTCTCAATTTACACTTTTACAAAAAATCATAAGACTTGAGAAAATCCAAAAAACAAGTTTTTACCTGCATCGGTCCACTATTATCTTGGTGGCAGAGGTAGATCTAGATCCCACTTGAAATCCCTACCATCATAAGCACAATTGTCTACCATGAGTATTTTACGTTCTATCCAAGTGAAGAATTGTCGTGGGTAATGCATATGCTGACCCGTTCCTCCTCGAGGCATCAGTTGACTCCATCCCATGAGTCTTAGATCTCGGGGGGGTAGGATTTGGTACCTCCACCCACTAATACCAGAATAAGGGCACTCGCTCTAAAAAGAAGGTCATGAGTGTCGAACCAAACCCGAATTTCTTCAAATTTCCATGCTTCCCCTTGGTCAGTTGTCATTTCATATTTTCCAAAATGCCTCTGCACTAGTTAAATATGGTGGGGTCAAACATGCGATAGCATACTGGAACTGAGATTTTGAAGCCTCATGTAAGGCTTGTGCGTTAGATATATGTGCCATAGTGAACAAGATCATTCTCAAGATGAGGTTTTTGGTGATTGTTGTTATGTTCACCTTCCCTCCATTGGTCATTTCGGCACCTGGACAATGCCTCTAGATTAGAGTCCTTGTACTTTCACCTCCTTAGTGAGATCCAAAGAGTTGGATTGCTTCCCCTCTTCAGGACAATCCCATGATGAAGTAGATATCCATCTCATAACTTTCTTGTTCCTCGCCTTTTATGATGAAGATATCTCAATCTAAATCCTAAACACTGATCAAGTAGGGAAGCAATTCCATCTAACCCATTAACCCTATGGTCTTGAACAATTTTAGCAGCCCGTAATTCCTCAGAGCATTTATCATTCAAGATTTTGAGCTGCTTTGTGGTCTTCACCCTCATGGCCTCTTTCCTTCCGTTCCAAGACCATGATCTCTTGCAAAACATCATTTAACACCAATTAATGCTTTTTTCATGGATTAAGATCATAAACTTTTGCTTCAACAAGGGTTTTCTTTCAAAAAAATATGCCTCGGTGCCATCGCACCTATTTTTACAAACAAAGGGATGCCATCGTGTGAGCCTTTGAGCTCGAGCACGATCATCATGGGTCCGATGACCCTACCCATGATGATTGTCAACACCTTAAAAATTAAAAATCCTCCCTTATAGCATATAAATTACCATTTCAAATGCATAAAAATGTGATAAAATGCAAGAGCAATGATGGGCCTCTCACCTATTGCAGATGGTTCATGAAATGGCCCTCTGGATCTCCCATACCGGCCACTTGAAAATTGAGAGAATTAGGGCACAAATGCACTTTCAGAGCTTACTATGGTAAAATGGTAAAAATAAAATTACTTTTGGTTATTTATAAGTTTTGCAAGTCATTTTTATCAATATTTTCATAATATTTTAATGCTTTTTCTCAATATTAGTGATGACTGTGTTTCTTTGTGTAGTTACAGTTACCTTCAAGTGAACAATGATCATTATTGACTAATTCTTGCGAGTTTTATTTTATCTATTTTTCAGAATCATTAAATAAACAAAAAAGGAACCTGCCTGGAGTCATCTTTGAGCTCTTTTCTAACTCTCGAAAACTGAAAATATTGTCGAGTACTTGTCATTTGGAACTCGTTAAAGTAAATGAATCGACGTCACCTCAGTATATGTTTAACCATTTTTTAGGCTGATATTGACTATTTACGAAAAAGGTACACCTTGATCGACATGGTCAAGAGGTTTTCTCGAATATTGTTTTCTACCTTTTCGGATTTGAGAGACAAATTATGAAAAAGGATATGATGGAGTTTTATTTTTTCATCTCTTTTTCAAACTCTCTAAATATGAAAAAGATACTGAGCTATTCTTACGTCGGACTCGTTAAAACATTACGACGAAAGACTTGTCACCATGATGAGACCAAGCTTCTCCTTCCCATGGCTCGTAAAACTTACTAGGATGGATTCATCCAAAGAATTAACTTACATGACTAGCATGTGCTATCCCCTTCAATCATGTGATAAAAATAATTGGGGTACTCACTAGCAAGGAAAATTTTAAGGATGGAAAATTATCCTAAGGTTTAAAAACATTAATGAATCTCACTAGTCCCTAATATGAAAACTATAAAATGTATGTTGATATACTTGTTAAATTATTCAAATTTATAATGATTTTGTATGTAGTTTCTATATAATGTTGCTGATTTTTAGGGTAAAATTATTTTATATTGTAAAATCTGGGCAAACCATTTTCAGAAAAAAATGGAAATTGTTGAATCTTATTTTTTGGAAAAATCATGGAAAATTAGCCCACTTGAAGATATTAGCCCCTAAAATTTTCCATGCTCGCTTGAAATAGTGGGGGGAAAATGAAGATAAAACATCCTTTGTATAGGCATCATGTCACTCTTAAACATGACACTCTTTTGCTCTCGTGTTAGGTTTGGGATATCCTCACTCAGTCACTTGTCCTCCAAGGTTTGGGTGATCCATTTTACCTCTCATTTGACTATTCCATATTGTCATCATGACCTTTAGTCCTATATGTTCAAGAGAAGTCCAATCTGTAGTTATTTACCTATACACTGTTTGAGTTGTAACTGTTACAGTCTTGAACATTATTCCACTTTATTCCTTGTTTCATATCGATGATGGGTGATTCATCATTGCCCTTCTTCGACGGGTCGCTTCCTTTTGACTTTAGCACATTATCCAGGAATGTGACTTAGAAATTTCCTTTCAGTACCTTAGCGCTGGTATGCCCTAATGACCAGTTCTTCACATCCGATGATAGGTCTTCACAATTGGCTTTCGATCAGGTGATTCCATGATAGGATTAGGCCCTCATCTCAAGGAGAATTATCAAATCGCTTTCCTTTCTCATGAGCTTTAGATTTACACTCCCTTTTGTAGCGCCCTTCCTTTCCGCATTTCCAACACACCTTTATAGGTTTTCCTGAAGATTTAGATCTCCCTCTAGATTTATATCTCCCACTCGAGGACTTACCTTTTTTTTATTTTCTGGGACCATCCTTGTATAGAAAAGGAATCACTATTCTAGATCTCCATATTTTTCTGTCCCATCTCCTCTGTCAACAAAGATGAGACTATTTCATCAAACTACAAGGCAGTTGCATTGCTACCTATTGCCACAACCAGACTATCCCACGAATCTGGTAGAGAACACAACAAGCTTATGCACTTATTTTTATCTGAAATTTTAATATCAACATATAATAACTGACTTGCCACAATATTAAATGCGTTCAGATGCTCTGTCACCAAGTCTCCATATTTCATCCTGAGGTTATACAACTTTTTCCGTAGGAACATTTTATTCACCACAGACTTAGATTGGTACAAAGTCCCTAACTTTTCCCATAAAGTCTTCATCGTAGCTTCCCCTGATACATTCAAGAATATTGAATCTAAGAAACACAATCGTATTGTGCTTTTTACCTCCCGATCCAACTTCTTATGTTCTTCATCGGACACTTCCATTGGTTTAGTACCTAGATCTACCATGCTCCACTGATCTTTATTGACCAGCAGATCCTCCATCTTGAGTTTCCACAACTCAAAACTGACCATTAAATTTCTTTATTTATATCTTTCCACTGCTCGCCATCTTCTTTCAGTACAAGAATCGATCCCGCAGATCTCCCACTGAATAAGGTCTACCACTGGCCCGAGAGTAACCCCTCAGAAGTAAAGGCATCCCCTTGAAACCAAAACAACTATGATACCAAATGTAGGTCTTAACCCTGTATAGAAATTACCTGCATACAAATTCTAAAAATATAAAATAAACAATGGCGAGAGTGTAACACATAAAACAAATATAAACAGAGATTTCCCCTGGATCCCAAAACCAGGACTACCAGATTGATTTTTCATTATTTTCCTTTCAATGTTACAATACATATATATACATGTCGAAGCATCCATAAACTCCAATCCATTAATGCTGGATTAGAACATAACTGTAGTTCTCTTGACCGATATACAAAATACAATAGACCGTAAACCACCACGCCAAAAACCATGTGCAAAATCCATGCACAAAACCATAGGTAGGTCCACCCACCTAATATAGGGTCCAAAAAAAAATTCCCAGGGCACTACCCCAAACCCCTACTAGCCATGACAACCATTTCGTCAAACATATCATAAATATGTAATCTACAAGTGTGAATAACAAATTTAAGAATAGGGATATGATACTTATCTGAGAATCGCTAAGAACCATCATTCCCTCATATCATTTGTTGCATTATCATATATTAGTTAATAGAGTAAAAACATGACAAGATCCATACATATCCACTATCATAAATCACATACATAACTAACATAATAGCAGGAAAAATAACAATGAAATCACAACCATATGATTCATAACTAATTCATTATAATACTCATATAAATACAAGGAGAAATAACCTCTCGTTAATGATCAAAAAACAAACTCGGGATGGGACTACCACGTTCCACCCGACCATATGTTGCGGGATTTTATCCCCTAAGGCTCTTGGGTGGAACCCTAGCAGACTGAAAGTTATCTAAACCAAGAAACATGCACACACACAACCATTATGCTAGAAAAAGCTATTTCTAAGGTGAGAAGGACGTACCTCAGGTCCTACGTTTGGGTAGTTCCTCAAGTGTCCAAACCCTTCTTCACATTCCTTCCGCTCCTTTGTCCTACAAAAACAACAATTCCAAAGAATGCAACAGTATATGGACAAAGATTTATGTGAAAATCATCTTTATGTTATACAAGAAAGGAGTTAGTTATAAACTTTTTAGACATCCATTCATACATGAAATTCAAACATGAACATCATTAACATAAAGAAAGAAGCGTATCGGGAACAAGACATGTTTCTTTATTAGACAAATAGAATAGTATAAAAAAGAGCAATATCACCTGAACCACTTCTGGAGGCTCAAAGCTCAGCCTCCTTCTGGATCCGTCCCACCTCAAGCCTCTAGTAGTTCTCCTTCCAATACTCACTCCAAGATGTCATAACAAAGGGATGAACATCCAATCACAAGGAAACAAGGGTTTCCTGT
>APFE030069207.1:122507-142196 GCA_000404065.3 Pinus taeda | reverse complement strand
TTTTTTAGATTTTGGACCAGGTCTGGAAGGAGGGGTTGCCCTAGGCCATGAATGCAGCATCACAAACCATAATAGTGAGATTTGGAGCTATAACACCATATAATGGATGAGACAAATCTATCTTCAACCATTCACCCCAGTGCCATATTCCAAGCATGAATGTGGGACTCAAACCAAAGAACCAACTAGGGCATCCTTAGGCTTAACTACCTCACCCTCATCAATAGAAACTAGGATTTACCAGAATCCATATTGAATCACTAGTCTAACATAATAAACATTTCATAACAGTCTATACCATGATCTCCACCAGATCACTAGGCCAAACAAGCATGGATACCACCAGATTTATCCACCTACACCATGAGGAATTTTCTTTTCTCCTAGTCTCTCAAGCTTTACTGCAATCCAAACTTGGATCCCTAGGCCCTAAACGAGACCCACTCTGTAGGCTTTACCGGATATCCCAAACCTGGGATTACTGGGCCCAATGGAGAGTAAACCACCCCTTGGCTTTACCGTATATCCTGTCATTCACTGGCAAGGATTCTTAGGCCCACCGAAGCAACACAATCCTAGCTTTATCATAACCCACAGTCTATCTCAGGGGTCACTAGGCCAGTGGTTTTATCGTGATCCACAATTTGTTCCATGGACAACTAGGCCATGTGCTTTATCATTCAAAGATCCACATCACTCATCTTTGAATCCATCGGGAAATCTAGCTCAACCAAAACATGAGAACCCCATCACACCATGGCTATTCGGAAATGGAAAGGCTAGTCTAAAAACACGGTTACACTTGAAAAAACCCATGGCATAACAACAAAAGAACCACATGCAATACCATGCATGTGAAATCTAGCAGGGAAAATACATATGCACATAAATACCTACAAAGAATCATGTTGTAGTTGCTTGACCCTGCCTTTCCATGATTGATCTTTTCTTCCTCTTGCCTTATTTTCCTTTATTGATTGACTGGAAAAAATATCCAGGAAAAATCAAAGTGTCCAATAATGTGAGAGAGAGAGAGAGAATAATGAGAAAGATCCAAAACTAAATTGACAAAAGGTTACCAACTGATCCTCAAAAGCCTTTTTATTAGTGAGGCCTCTATTTTATTAATTTTGAATTATTTTCCTTCATTTTCCTCCTCACATGCAACTTGTGACCTTTCACCTCCCTTTTCTCCTAATTTCTATTATTTTCATAAGTAAATGTGCCAAAATTACTTTTTTCTTTCCAAAGCCTTATCTATTGTCTTTTCCAATTTCCTTAGCCATAATAAATCGATGAACACCCATGCTAGGATGTCTTGCCCAACATTCAGCTTGGAATAAGTATCCCATCAATTGTGGTTATTATTTTTTCCTTTATTAACTTTTATTACAAGGAATTTTCACCAAGGCTATTACAATTAATACTACTCATCTGATGAAAAGTAGAAGTTTCATTCATTATAAAGACAACCCATTTCTAGATATAGTTGCTTAGGAATAATGTGGGATCATTTGGGATCTAGAGGTAAGTACATATCGATATTCGTCCCTTTAAATTTTACCCCTTCACATGTTAAAGGAGTAATTTCTGGGTTTTGGTTAAGTGTGGGTGTTAGGTTGTCTTTAGGTTAGAGGATGAGAAACTTATTTATGTGTGGATGAGAGATGGATTGCTATTAGTTAAAAAGGACTATGGCTTCCTAGGATTAGGTACCTTCTTTGAACTGAAAGTGATGACCCTAAGATATGATTTAAGGATTTGAAAGGAGTTAATAAGTGATGGGAAGTAGGGATTATGGGTGAGATACAATTACAAAAAACATCCACAAAATTTTGGGAGAGGGAAAAATCACATATGAATTTGACATAAGTTAGGGCCACCTTGAATGTAGTGAATGGTAGGAAGTTGTCCATAAATGGGATTCTTAGTGCACTAAAAATCCTAGTGAGGGTTATATCATGTTTTTTACATCCTTTAATAATTATAGACTAGTCATCTACCCAAAAATAATTCTTTGAAGAGAATAGTGAATAGTTTGAATATTAATTTAATGTTACTACAAGAAACAATGTGTGAGGAATGAAAGATTGTGGAGGAAATAAATAAAATGTCTAGGGGATGGGTTTTTGTGTCTATGGATGTGAAGGGTAAGCCTAAGGGATTATTATCTTATTATACAATCCAATCCTTTTTAATTATTGATATCTATTTATATTGATTATAGGTTAGGGCTACAAGTTTTTCTCGGGAGTTGGGAAAAACCATATTGGTAATGAACATGTACAACTAATATGCTAACATGACTAGATATTAGGTGAAGTTACTTAATAAGAAATTTATGAGGAAATAAAATATTTCATTGGTGGGAGATTTGAACGTCTATTTATGTATCTTGGAGATTTGGATTCCAAATTCCAAGGTGTCTATTTTATTTGATTATTTTAATGAGTAAATTGGAGAAGATGGGATTGATAAACATTGAGATTGTGAAAATGAAATCAACATTGTTGAATAATAGGGTGGTACCTCAATGGAAAAATGCTTAGTTATATTCCTTTTGTATGATGAATTAGTGGAATACAATCTTAGGTTAAAGTATTCGATTAACTCAGAGGGAGATCCATACCATTTACTTATAATTTTTTAGATGGATAAGGTTGAAAAGGGACCACCTAATCCTTTTAAATTGAGTTATAGTTGGTGAGATGAGGTTTATTTTCTTCAATTCATAAATGAGTTATGGCTTCCTTTGAATGAAGAACCTTAGCGAGTTAGAATCTATTCAATTTTTTTATAATGTAAAAATAGATAAAAGCAAGCTACTATTGGTTCAACACACGCTAAACGAATTACAACCTCCTTTCAATGAGAACCCTAAGGAGCTAAAATCTATTCATTTTTTATAACTAAAAAAAGATCAAGCAAGTTTCTATTGGTTGAGCACACACTAGGTATTAGATGAAGTAACTCAATAAGAAATTTATAAGGAAATAAAATATTATTTTAGGGGGACATTTAAGCTTCTCTTATGTATCTCAAAGATTTGGAGAAGTGTTTCATAGTCTCCATAAACATATAGAAATATAGCTGAAACAAGTAAAGAAAACAAATTATATGAAACCTAAATATACAACTTAAATTATGATGATCCTATGAGTACTCACAAGCTCCATTTGAAGCCTTGCTTGAGGTGAAAATTATGTATAGTTGATTGAAGTAATAAAGGAGAATCTCGAAACCAACATGAACTAAAATTTTCGATCTAATGCATATACAAGAGACAAATAATATTAATTTAGGAGAAAGGTATATGGAAAAAGAGTCTCATATTTGTGGAGTAGTGGTTGAGATGGAAATACTAAGTAATCCCAAAGCTTGTTCTATTCCACAAGAGAAAAATCCCAAGAGATAACCCAATCCAATAATAGTTTCTTGGTATATACAATATATATCACAATAAGGAGAGGAGTGGAACATATATTATACAAAACTATAATATATTCTTTCAGGATATTTTTTAAGGATTCAAATATTATGCCTAGGTATAGTATTATAGGCGACCATTATGGTTTGAAAAATCATACATATAAAATGTCGACTAATATTCAAGAAAAAACATGTAATTTACTATTAAAATTGGTATTCTTTGCAAATATTATCCATTTAATGGGATATATGTAAAAGGTGGTCGAATTTTTAACCAAATGAGTGAATATTTGTTTTTTCAAAAAATGTCCAAAAAATAACCAATTAGCGACATTTCACACCTAAAATTTTCCCTGTATTATTTTAACATCTTTTATTATGTCCTTATCCTTTGCTCTTTTTTTTCAATTTTTTATGAGTCTTTGTACTGCAAAATGAAATGCTAGAGATTAACATTTTCTTTGGTTCTTGTTGTATCATTTTCTTATGTCTCGTAGCATTTAGTTTGTGTCTCATTTATCTTTCTTTGTGCATCTCTTTTTTGTAATTTGAATTTCCTTTTGTGTCTCACACTTCATCCTACCTATGTCATTTCGAAATCAAAATTATTTAGAACATTTTATGCAATTGGGATGAAAAGAAAATAAAAATGGGAAACAAAAAGAAAACAAATTATGTAGAAAAACAAAAATGTGATAAAATAAATACTAAACAAGTTCATTTATCCCATTTCTTGTTTGTGAATGCCACTTTTGATGTTGTGTGTCCATTTCATATATTGTAGTAGCATATGTGCCTCACTGGGGATCCTAGCTTATGACTTAGTAATTACTATGCTAGTGACTTGCCAATTACATTATGATTATAGTTGGTAACTAGTAGGGAAATTATGATTTCTATTATGATTTAATTCACAATCATTCATTCATTTATTGTAACTATAACTCCTACATACAAAGTTTTATTTGGTTGCATGATACATAATTTATAAACTCTTGACAAAATTCACAACAATATGGAGTAATGGACTCAAACCCATAGGATAATCATGCACAAAGTAATAATTTTGCCATTTTTCATACCTTTCTGAATTAATAATTTTTTACCATTTCATCATTTTATGGAAAAAAATGTTGAATATCTAAACCATGCACACAACCCACATACATAAGTGATATACATAAGCAATGCACTCTCACATAAATGATGGAACCACACATATATGTGGCATACTCATTACCATAAATTAAAATAACTTATACACGTAAGAGTCACACTCACATATAGGTGACACAATAACACATAACCTACACACTAGCTCACATAAGTGATGCACCTAAGATTTCTATTACCTACACACTAGCTCACATAAGTGATGCACCTAAGATTTCTATTAGGTATCTTCCATAATCTAGTTGTGCCTCAATTTTTTTATATTATTTGTTGTTGATATAAAACAAATTTTTAATGATTATATGTATTTGTAGTCTCGCATAAAATCATGAGCATATTGGACAATGTTGCTATATATTTAGTCTCTCATAAAATGTAATCCTCCCTTCAGTCTTCTCTAAAAATTTGCAATCCTTCAGGAAATCATCGACATTTTGTTTAAATTCTAGTAAGTCTCATCAAAATACAACTACAACATGTAATTTCTCAGTTCTATTTAATGTAAATGCAAGTTTTTCCTCTTTAAAAAAAAAGGTGATGCTCCTAACATACATGACACACCTAATTTATATAACTGCTCAAACAACCAACACAAACTCTAGCATAAGAAACACATTCATACATTAAATAATTTAACATAGACTCAAATAAATAAATGACACAACCACAAGTAAGCATTTCACTCATGCGCATGTCCCCAACTCTTGCATACATGATACAAACAATCATATATAAATGACTTACTCACAAAAACATAAGAGACACATTCACATATAGGAGAAGTAGTTACACACATGTTGTACCTAAGTGCATATCATTTGTCCACATGGACCCCATGTGAAAAAATAAAGTTTTTTGTGTTTGTCGTATTTTCTCAACTCAAATGCTTTTTTAAGATTTCAACATTTTGTAAAATAGAACAATGTTTAAGTTATTAAATTAAAATTTTCATATCCAAATCATGCACCCAACAAACATACATAAGTGGTATACATAAGCAATGCACTCACTCACATAAATTATGTGATCACCAGCATATGTGGAATATTCATTTCTATAAAGTAAAATAACTTACACATATAAAAGTTGCACTGACATATAAATGACATAATAACACATAATATGCTAACTAACTCACATAAGTGATACACATAACATAAGTGACATGCCTAAATTATGTAACTACTCAAACACCTAACCCACACACAGACATATGTGACATACTCACATTTAATGACACATTCCTATAAATAAAACATACATCCATATAAATAAATGATACACCCACTATAACACCCTCCTTTCGGGCCTACCCAAAGTAACCATGCCAATCGGGGTAAACATGAGATGAGAGGCTACTATAATCATATTCAACCTCCTATGTAACCTCAAGGATGTGGATCAATGGAACATCACACATAGTCATTCAACATCATCAACAAAACCCTCAGGAGACAAGTCAACCACTCAAACAACCTATCCCTAGGTCGCACTATTGTTTTAGGTCTCTTAGGCCATAGTCGCTCTCACGTTATCAGCAAGGAAGTGACTAGAAACCTAAATTCTCTCTTATAGGCCTTCCTAACAGCGACTGTGGGCCAAAATTTCTAGTGTTGTGCCAGTGACCCTAGGATTTAAGCCACTTTTTCAACCCCATATCCCAGACCACTACCCAAAATGGAATGATAGATTGAAATCAAGAAAAGTATAGGGAAACAATGAAGAAAAAGTAATAAACTCAGCAAGACCTTAACCAAACTCCTACTAGCCATGACAAGCATTTAATCAAACATATCATCGACATGTAACCTACAGGTGTAAACAACAGAAATAATTTTAGGGATCTCATACTTATCTGAGAATCACTATGAACCATTGTTCCCTGATTCCATTTACTAGATATTCATCTATTAGGTCATAGACACATTATCCATTCACATACAAGTAAAAGCATACTGAGAGCCACGCATAGCTATTGTCAATGTGTTTATACCCAACATAATAGGAACATAAATACCATAAACATATCAGCCATAAAAATCCATATATACGTCAGTACCTTTACACATGAAAATTAAGGGAATGAATTTCTCATTAATGAATGCAATAAACCAACTAGATATGGGACTACCACGTTCCACCCAACCATAGAATGGATGAGCCAAATCTCTCTTCAACCATTCACCCCCATGCCATAGTCCAAGCATGAATGTGGGATCTCATATAATAAATCAATCAACACTCATCGAGGGCTTCAAGAGGCCATCCACCTCAACCCATCAAACAATGATTCCACCTCACAGTGAGACATCAAAAAACCATCATCATATTTTTCTCCATCTAAGCCTTCCAGGGCTTCCAGAGTGTTTGTCCAACCAAGGTTTCCAGAACTAGTAACTCAACCCACAACTTATATAGGGCTTCCAAAGCATTTTTCCAATGAAGGCTTCCAGGTCTAGTAACTCATCCCACCAAGGTCTTCCAGAGTGTTTGTCCAACCAAGGCTTCCAAGACTAGTAACTCAACCCAAGTTTTTACAGGGCCTCCAGAGCGTTTGTTCAACCAGGTTTCTAGGACTAATAACTCAACCCAAGATAAGGAAACATGAGAACTAACCAAAAACAAACAATGAAAGTAAACCCATAATCACCATGGCTATCCATGAAATGGAAAGGCTAGGAAATCCACTGTCAATCCAAGAAATCCTCCATGCCAATGACACATCACAACCAAGTAACCACATGCATATGCCATGCATGCTAAAACTAGTGAAGAAATCATACATGCAACTCGGTACCTACAAGAAAATATGATGTATTTGTTGATGTTGATGCCTTCTTGTGCTTTCCTTCTCTTTCTTTTCCTTCTTGCTCCAAGAATCCAAGTATGCCATACACTCTAAGAATGTTGCAAGAAAACCCTAAGTATCCTAGGGTATGAGAAAGAGAGAGAGAATAATGAGAGAGAGCTCCAACACTAAACTGAAAAAAAGTTACCAACTGATCCTCAAAAGCCTTTTTATGGTTGAGGCCTCTATTTTCTTCATCTTCCATTATTTTCTTTCATTTAACTCCTCAAATGCAACATGTGGCTTTTCATCTCCTTTTTCTCCTAATTTCCATTATTTTCATAAATAAATGTGCCAAAAATGTGTTTTCTCCTTTTAATATCTTAGTCATTACCTTTGCCAATTTACTTAGCAATAAACAACCAAATGAACACCCCCTCGGATGTCTTTCTTAACATTAAACTTGGAATAAGTGTCACATAGACCGTGGTTATTGTTTTTAAGTTTTATTACATGGAATTTTTGGTAGGGTTGTTACAGAACCCTCCCCCTTGGGGAACACCATCCTCGATGTTCAATCACACATATACCTCAACAACCTGTTGAAAGAACACATACTTCTCATGGATCTTTATAATACAGCTCGATGCAATATTTACAATGAAAGATCTGCTCAAAGAGAAAAAACATCATGACATCATGACAACATACTGCATAGTGGAGCTTTATAACACAACTCATTACAGTTTTAAAATAATGATCCTGCTAAGTGCCAACTCATATAACGTTATAATATCATGATAACATAACCACATGATAGAATAATAAAATGACACCCATACCACCTAGTGGAGTTTTCTAACATAGCTCGTTACAATATTTACATCCATCCATAGGTGTACATATATCGTCATCACCAAAATATAGATACCAAAATATATGCTAAATCATATACCAAAGCATATATCAAAACACATACTAAACACCATGTCTAAGCATATATCAATACATCATATAGCATATATCAAATCATCATAAAGCATATATCAACCACCATAAAGAAAATACCAAACCACCATAAGAAAATACCAAATCACCATAAGAAAATAAGAAACCACCATGTCAAGCTGCTTTGCCTCAACCGAAAACAAGGAAGGATACATAGCATGCATCTGATCCTCCATATCCATTGCAGCTTTAATAGGCCCAAAGTGCTTCCATTTCACTTTAACTTGCTCTATTTCTTGGTTTCGGAGCATGAACACCTTTTTTTGAAATATACACCTAAGTTACGGTTGTAATTCTCCATCTAGTTCCACTTGCAATACAGACCAGTCAATTACAGGATCGAGATTTTTCACATACTTCTTAAGCAATGAAACATGGAAAACATCATGTAATTTCATTGTCAGAGGCAGTGCAAGTTGATAGGCTACTGGACCAATCCTCTCAATGATGTTGAAGGGTCCACAACACCATGGTGCCATCTTGGCACATGAGCCAATCTGCAAGGAGCTCTTCTTCGATTTGATGTGCAAGTACACCTATTCCCCAACCTGGAACTCCTTGAACAACCTCTTCCTACATGCATAACTCTTCTGCCTATCCTGTGTTGTCTTTATATTCTTCTTGATTACCTGCATTTCCTGTTCCATATATGCCAACATATGTGTTCCAATCAATACCCTTATAATTGGATCACTCCAACTAATGGAAGTGTTACAACTCTACTCATTCAAGGCCTCAAAAGGACTCATCATTAGTGACTCCCGATAACCATTGTTGTATGCAAACTCTACCAAGGGGAGATACTCTTCCCACTTCCACTACTGATGCATCACATACATCCTCAACATATCCTATAATATCCTATTGACCCTCTCAGTCTGCCCATCTATATGTGGATGATAAGTTGTGCCGAAGGCCAACTCTATGCCCAAACCTGCAAATAATGCCTTCCAAAACTTGCAATTGAACTTCACATCCCTATCTGACACAATCTTCTTGAGAACACCATGTAGTCTAACCACATATCTCATGAATACCTATGCCACATCACTAGCTGAGAATGTAGACTTCAACAGAATGGAGTGTGCAACCTTTGTTAACCCGTCCACAATGACCATGATGGAATCATGCTACTTCACTTTCCTTGGCAACCCTATGATAAAGTCCATGGAAATGGCCTCCCATTTCCATTCTGGAATCGCAATCGGTTGTACCAATCCACTTGGATGTTTACACTTTGCTTTCACTTACTGATAATAGAAACACCTCACCACAAACTTTGCTACATCCCTCTTCAAATTCGGCCAATAATAATACATCTTCGCTACTGTCAGTGTCTTCTGATAGCCTGGGTAACCTAAATATGGTTTGTTAGCTTCACTCTCATGCGATAAAAACAATTCTAATTCCAAAATAATTAAATTAATTAAAATCAAGAAAGTTGGATTTGATCCTATCTTTCTAGATTGAGTTTGTTCATCATAATTAGGAGCCAGGTTAGGCCTAGTTGGTTGAGAGATTCTCTCCAACTAGTTAAACTCCAAGATTAGTGTGGTTGAGATATTTTCTCAACCAAATTGTCCAAGATATATGCACTATCTTGAGACAAAGTCTCCTCATGTATTTACATGTGTATCATAGACATTATTTGAATAATGGGAATGTGAGGAATGTTGTCAGGTTATCAGGCCTTTTCCACCATCTCTAGTTTTTTTATGTTTCTGATATTTTTATATGTGCTTATTTGATCTCCTTCATGTTGTATCAAATGGTTTAATAAATCAAGGACAAAATGTGAGCAACAACAACAAGAATGAAGAACAATAGGATAGTACTTACAAGAAAGTGATTAGACCTTGGGAAGAAATATCCTTCAACAAATATCAACATGGCCTATGATACAACAAAGAAAACAATTTTTATGTCCCAAATTTCTCAAAGCCAGTTCAGTTTGGAAGTGTTGATTTCTAGACAGTGATCAGAATATGGTTAAGTGTAACTAATGTAAATGAAATGGCCATATGGAGAGTAAATGCAATGACCTCCATCCTTATCACCATTGTGGAAAGAAAAATCATTCATTTGAAAGATGCTGCAAATTAAATCAACCACCCAGAGTGAAGATCAATTACACATGGATTGATCCTTGGAAGTGTTCATCTATAGCCAAATAGTTGTCTATGTGTTATCGAAGGATTTAGTCTCACATGAAGACAAATTCTACAGTAAAATGAAGATGGTGAAACTCTCCTACACCTGAAGGGGGGGGGAGGGGCGGTTTAAAATCAAATTTCGATTATCTCTCCTTTTAGCTAAGGGGAGGGGGGGAATGATAAAAATGTAACTGAAGGTTGTCAGACTGAAAGTTTCGACAACATAAATTAACAATCAATGGGTCTTCAACATCAAGCAGCCAGTGGGCGTTCAACATTCAAGAATCTAGTGAGCGGTCAACATCAAGTAGCCATTGGACAGTCATCATCTTCCTCAAAGTAGCCAGTGAGTAGTTTTCATCAAAAAATACTGAGTAGTTTCGACATCAGCAAATTCACCAGTGGGCGTTCTCAATATTTTGTTAGTGGACAAGAAAATTTGCGAGTGGGTTTTCTCAATATTTTGTCAGTGGACAAGAAAATTTGCTAGTGGACAAAGGATGATGATTGAAAGAAAAGGATAGATGGATCCTTTTGCAGTTTGGCACATGATGGAATCATCATGCAAAATTCATATATGAATTAGACTTGCAGTTGATTCATGTTCTCTTCTGATTGGATTTTTTTCAGCATCTTGCTTTGGCGGTTTTTTATGCAATGATTTTTAGGATCAACAATTTCAACATGAGAACCTGGAAGATGGTTCATGGTTCTTATTTTTAACTTATCATTGAGGGAGGGAAAGTTAGCCTCACTCTCATGTGATAAAAATAATTCTAAGTCCAAAATAATTAAATTAATTAAAATCAAGAAAGTTGTATTTAATCCTACCTTTTTAGATTTAGTTTGTTCCTCATAATTAGGATTCAGGTTAGACCTAGTTGGTTGAGATATTCCCTCCAACTACTTAGGATTGTGGATTAGTGTGGTTAATATATTTTCTCAATCAAAGTGTCAAATATAGACGCACTATCTTGAGATAAATTCTCCTCGTGTATTTATATGTGTATCATAAACATTATTTGAATAATGGGAATGTGAGGAATGTTGTGAGGCTCTTAGGCCTTTTGCGCCATCTCTAGTTTTTTTATGTCTGATATTTTTATATATGCTTATTTGATCTCCTTCATGGTTTGTATGAAACTCCATCAAGATTGCCTTCTTTAACTCACTATTATCGGTGCATATATCCTATATAGGAACTTGACCAATCCATCTCTTTTAAGATAATAGTCCAATTTTTGTGCACCTGCACCTATACCTGAACCTGTACCATCACCTATACCTATAAATGTACATGGACTTGTAAATGTACTCTACTGCAACCTGTGCACAATCTCCATATATCTGACATCATGTTGTCTTGCCCGCAAGATCACATCGTGTAAATATATCTCATAAGAATATACCATAAGATCATATCCTGTTGTCTTGGTGTACTCTTTCTCATTTTTAGAATATACCAGTATATCATCAATGAACACAATAACAAACTTATCCAAATAGATGCAATACATTATTCATCAAGAACATGAATGTAGCTCGAGAATTAGTTAAGCCAATTGGAACAACAACAAACTCATAATGTCCATACATGGTCTTAAACATAGTCTTGTAAATTTCCTCCTCTTTGATGTGTAATTAATGGTACCTGGATCTAAAGTGAATCTTCAAGAACATTGTTGCTCCCTTCAGCTGATTGAACAAGTCATCAGTCCTCGGAAAAGGGTATTTGTTCTTGATAGTCACTTTGTTCAATTTCCTGTAATCAATGCATAATCTGAGTGTTCCATCTTTCTTCCTCACAAACAAGACCAGTGTGCCCTAAGGTGATACACTTGGCCTAATGTATCCCCTGTCCAACATTTCCTTCAATTGCAATTTTAACTCAACCAACTCAAGTGTGCTCATCCTGCAAGGTGCTTTAGATGTTGGAGCTACCCATGGCACTACCTCAACAGAAAAGTCTACCTCCCTGTGAGGTGACAACTCTGTAATGTCTTCATGAAATACATCTTGAAACTGCTACAAAACTGGGTATTTGTTCAACACATCTGCATCGTTATCCTCCTTACCCTTATCACCAGAAATGTGTACTACAAATAGATTTCACCCTTTCCTGTGGCTACGATTTTCTTGCATAGCTATCACCATCCTAACTAATATGGATTTCTTCTTACCTTGGAAGACTCGTGGTTCTCCATTGTCATCAACACAATCATTAGATTTATCATAATAGCCTACATTGGTTCTATGTGGATACAACCAATCCATGCCTAATAACATATTGTATGAACCCAATGGTAATACATTTAAATGTGCTATCATAGGCATACCATTTAATTCAAATGCACAAGCTCTTACCCAATGATGAACTCGCTTCTTTGTACCTATAGACAACTGCATCAACCAAGATTCTACATGCAATTCCTTACTCAAATCACACTTATCCACCAAGTCAAGACTAACATAGCTATAATTAGATTCAACGTCAATAAAAATAGAAATAACTTGATCACAAAGCTTACCATCCATCTTAATGATAGATGCTTGGTGTTATGCCTCCTTGTTGTCCACAGTTGCATAGATATGTGAAATACTCTGACCAACATCCCCTACAGTTTGCTACTCCTACGCACTATATATCTAAGGCCTACTACCCTAATTCTACAAAAAATCTCTCCTACGATGATATTTTCCACAAATACAACACTCTATAGGATTCCAGCCTCCTTCCTTATTCTTTTCTTCAGATCGTTGTCCCCATCCTCTATCTGATGCATTGAACCTCTTAGGTGTTGCACATTTTACTTGTTATCTATACCTTATGGCCTTGCTCGCTTTTTATCATATTATCCTTTGGTCTTTACATTACCTCTCTAGCTTGGCTTAGTCTTAGTGTTGTGCCTCAATTATTCATAGCAATGCTTTAGCCTTTGAATGGCCTCCTCCAATGATCTAGGCTCATCGAATTCAATCCTATATTTGAATGAAACCAGTAGTCCACTAATGAATCTATGAATCTTAGCCTTCTCCTCCTTTATGTAAGGAACATACCTAAAAAGTTCCCAGAACTTACTGGTTTACTCATCATCTATCATGAATCCCATATTTAGTTCATAGAAATATTTTTCCCTGTCATCAAAGTATCTCTTCAACCAATAATTTTTCTTGAATAGTCATTAAAATTCACTCCAAGTCAAATCTTCATCATTTATGTACTTGACATTCTTCACGTCTTCCCACTAGATTCTTGCTTTACCTTTAAGATTGAAAGTAGCCACTCTATCTTTCATGTCCTCTAAGTAGTCATGAAACCTGAAGAACTTCTTCATACCAAGTAATCGAGCTTATGCATCCTATGATCTCTTTACATCTCCATCAAATGTAGGTGGATTTTCTTTCTTAAACTCATATGGCAAGTATCCCTTATCACTCCTCCTGTAAGGATGATAACGGTGATGATCATAGTGCTTATTTGAATCATAACTAGAGTCATGCATGTGTCTATCCCTTCTTCTCTCTAGAGTGTCCAACAATATGCCATCTCAGATTGTATCCTATCTATCTGATTGGTGACCTCCATGTAATCTACAGCCATATGCCCCATTAGTTTTGTCCTCCTGCTCATGACTGATCCGAAGTGGTCCTTGCCACTACAAATATGACAAGCTCTGTAGTATCACTACATTTACCTCTACTAACTTTTCCTGTATCTATATGATTCTATCATTATCTACCTTACAACTCCTTATATCTTCCTTTAAACATCTCAGTGTCACTACCAAGTCAGAGGAGTTCCCAACACTGTACTACTCTTAGGATTTGTAAGGAAAGTCTCTGTTTTCAACCATCTTACTAGACATTTGATACTTCTTCTTGCAAGGCATAATATGTCAAATAAACCAAATCACAATAAATCAATGTACCTTAGCATAACTTGGGGAGGATACCTTGTCTGCAAGATCACCAAATCAGGGTGATACATGTATAACATAATCACAACAACATATCGACATATCCAAATAAATGTATCAACACATAAACATCACTATAGTTAGGGTCTAGTCATCAATGCAAGGCCATATCAATAATGAATGCTATGACCTCATGCATGGGAAAAACCATCACTCCATTATACACATTGCTACATGCAACTGACAATATGCATAAGAAATTCCTAACCAACTATAAATATGCATAAACACATGTAGTCAAACATAATTGATCAGTTCTTGCAATCAACCTACAAGAATGATACTTGTAATCCAAATATTCAAAAATGTAGCCTAACATACAAGGATGTAAGTAGGAGCCATCAAATCAAGATGTAAGCGACATATAATCCATATGAAACTAGTCACATGCTCATGGCAATTACTCTTCATGAAATCAATATCAAATCCTCCATGATAACCATACTACAACCCTAATCAATGATTAAGAAAATGTAACAAGTATATGAGTGTAAGAGACACACATGCAATTGGAGTATATGAGTGTAAGAGACACACATATGCAATTGGAATGCATATATAGCTAATACATTCAACCCATCCAGTCTGAGAGTTGAACCATGCTCTGATACCACTATGTAACACCGTCCTCTTAGGCCTATCCAAAGTAACCATGCTAACTGTAGTAAACATGAGATGAGAGACTACTATAATCAGATTCAACCTCCTATGTGACCTTAAGCAAGTGAAATTGATGGAACATCACACATAGCCATTCAACATCATCAACATAACCCTTAGGAGACAATTCATCCACTCAGTTAACCTGTCCCTGGGTCACACTATTTTCTTAGGTCTCTTAGGCCATAGTCACTCTCATGTTATGTGCAAAGAAGTGACCAGAAACCTAAAGTCGCTCTCACGAGCTTGCCTGCGAGTGACTATGGAACAAAATTGCTAGTGCAATGCCAGTGACCCTAGGATTTCAACCACCTTTTTAGGCCCAGAGCCGATACTATTGCCTAGAATGGAATGATAGCTTGAAATCAATAAAGTATAAGGAAACAATGAAGCAAAAGCAATAAACTCAACAAGACCTTAACCAGACCCCTACTAGACATGATAGGAATTTTCTCAAACATATCATCGAAATGTAACCTACAATTGTAAACAACATAATTGAGTGTAGGGATTTCATACTTAACTAACAATCATTATGAACCATTGTTCCCTCATGCCATTTGCTTCATATTCATAGATTAGGTCATAGACACATTATCCATTCATATACAAGTAAAAATATGTTGAGAGCCATACATAGCTACAGTGATAAAATATGCATATACCCAGCATAATAGGAACATAAATGCCATAAACATATCATTCATCAAAATCCATATATACATAAGTACCTTTACACATGAAAATGGGAATGAATTTCTCACTAATGAATGAATAAACCAATCAAAGATGGGACTACCATGTTTCACCTAAGCATAGAATGGCTGAGCCAAGTCTCTTTTCAACCATTCACCCCTGTGTCATATTCCAAGCATGATTGTGGGATCTCATAGAACACATCAATCAAAATTCATCTAGGGCTTTCATAGGCCATCCGCCTCAACCCATCAAACAATGATTCCATGTCACTATCAGACATCACAAAATCATCATCAAATTGGTCTCCATCTAAGCCTTTCAGGTCTTCTAGAGCATTTATCCAACCAAGGTTTCCAAAACTACTAACTCAACCCACATCTTATACAAGGCTTCCGGAGCGTTTTTCCAACCAAGGCTTCCAGGACTAGTAAATCAACCCAAGTTGTTACAGGGCTTCCAACGCATTTGTTCCACCAGGTTTCTATGACTAATAACTCAACCCAAGCTAAGGAAACATGAGAACCAACCAAAAACAAACAATGAAAGTAAACCCACCATCACTATGGCTATCTAGGAAATGGCAAGGCTAGGAAATCTACTGTTGATCCAAGCAATCCTCCATGCCAATGACATATCAAAACCAAGAAACCACATGCATATGCCATGCATACCAAAACTAGTGAAGAAATCATAAATGAAACTCGGTACGTACAAGCAAATTTGATGTAGTTATTGATGTCGATGCCTTCTTGCGCTTTCCTTCTCTTCCTTTGCCTTCTTGCTCCAAGAATCCAAGTATGCCACACCCTCCAAGAGTGCTACACGAAAACTCTAAGTATCCAAGAGTATGAGAGAGGGAGAGAGAGAATAATGAGAGAGAGCTCCAAGGCTGAACTATAAAAAGGTTACTAACTAATCCTCAAAAGCCTTTTTATGGATGAGGCCTCTATTTTCTTAATTTTCCATTATTTTCCTCCATTTTCATCCTCACATGCAACCTGTGAACTTTCACCTCGTTTTTCTCCTAATTTCCATTATTTTCATAAATAAATGTGCCAAAAATGTCTTTTCCTCTTTTAATACTTTATCCATTGCCTTTTCCAATTTCCTTAGCCATAACAACCATTGAACACCCCCTAGAATGTTTTTCCCAACATTCAGCTTGGAATAAGTGTCCCATTGACCGTGGTTATTGTTTTTAATTTATTACATGGAAGCTTCACCAGGGCTTTTACACCCACACATATGCATAGAACTCATGCAACTATCCCTCACACTTGCATACATGATGTTAGCAATCATATCTAAATTACTTACTTACACATGCATAAGAAACACATTCACACATAAGATACATACACACACATTAGTGCCATACATAAATGCATCACCTATGTGTGTGAGACTATGTCACATCTTATGTGACTATGCCACTTACATGTGTGAGTGTATTACTTATGCACATGCAAGTGAAAAATCCAAACATAACTCACAATGAGGTGGATGAATATGCAATTACATCAATTATGTTCATAAGCCTTACATTATGTAGCTTTGGCTATGTCTCCTTTTTGTAGGAAATGCATTGGTTGTGTGTATCTCCGTAGAACTTTTAAGTGTGTGAGTGCATCTCTTATCTATGTGTAAGTGACACACTAATACATAAGCAATAGATGCACATCTAACCAATATAACCACATAACTAACATGGTCACATAAAAGTTACATATGTAGGTAAATGATGTAGCCACATACAAGTGGTATACTTCCATATAAGTGACGCATTCACATATATTAGCAATTTCATCACACATTAATGACTCACACATACCCCTAACCCTCACACCCAAATGAGTGATGAACTCGCAAACGAAAGAAACACACAAAAATTTGAATTTGAGAGAATAGTTATATAGCACTAATATGTATATTCATCAAGCCTTTGATAGAAGGTTGACGCCTCTATCTATTAAAACATTTGCAAAAAAAATAAAATAAACGACCAAAAAGTGAGGATATTTGAATATGGAATGTTAAGAATGAGCTGCATTGAATTAGAAAATAAAGATTTAACTTTTCAAGACCATATTTCTTTCATAAAAACTCATGTTGGCATGTGCAATAGAATCACAATAATGAGAACAACATGTGCAGGAAAATATATTCTAAAAAGACACAAAATAGAAAAAAAAGGGACACAATATTGAACGCAAACGGGATGCAAATTAGAGACCAGGGAACACCATAATTGATATAATATAAATGAAAATAAATGAAAACAATATTCCTCAAAGAGTCCACAAAATGTCAAAAAAAGTGAAAAAGAGGATGTCAGTGGATGTAAAATAAAGATAATAGAAAGCTATCACACATCCCATTTTCCAATTTTCATACAGTAGGAAACAAATTAGGATGTCAGGTTGTTAAAATGTTGTATTATAGTAGTGATAGCTAATTGAGTGTTAGGATAATCTAACTAACCATTTCCTATATGGAAGAAATTGTAAGCGCCTTTATTTTCCAATCAAATTATTTATTTTCACTTCCCAACTATAGGCCATGGGAGCAAACTAGTAGCATGAAAATTTTGGAAAATAAACATCTATATAATAATAATAATATGTTTAAGTGACATATCATAACCAAGGGGCGTGTTCTAACCTAGGGAAATGACACATCAATCGTTATGACTAATCAATGCATATAAGCATATCTTCGCATAACATTTTATTAATCAATATTGTATCATATCTCATCCATTATTTAACAAAATATTTTTCCTATATGGATTTCAATTTATATCCTTTTTTAAACTAGTTTGGTTCATTATCAAATAAAATTTTATTTTAAGGATCCAAATTGATCTTCGAGTGTAGGCAACTTGATAATTCTGACTACTTCTGGAAAAGGCAACCGTTAATATATTGTGATATTTTTCTGACAATATTTATATTTATAAGTATTTTATGTACTTCATAAAAAATTTGACAATATTTAGAGTAAAATATTTTTACCATATAAAATTCAGGTGGATTATTTAGGAAAAAAAGAAATTAGTGAATTTTATTTCGGAAAAAAACATGGAAAATTAGCCCATGGACTAAAATTAGACCCTAAAATTTTATTTGTTTATTATATGTGAGCATTTGTATCGTGGTTATATGCACAATTGTGAAGTACAAAACATAATATGATTGGATCAAAATGTGATTTAGAGTCCATGCTTGAACAATGTCAAGGAAATGTAGATTGACCAAGTAAACCCACAAATAACTATAGGTCCCTTATGTTTAGGGAGTGCTTGTAGACTTGAAAATGGTTTTCTAGCTTACCTGGGCCTAATTTAGTGCACGGTGGATAGAATTGGTCAATTCATTTAGAGAAAGACCCAAACAACTTGAAAATGGTGGATAGCTATAATCAATTATGTGACTAAAGGTAAAAGAGTCTAACAAATAAGTAAGGAAATCATTTTAGAGTGTCAAAATTAGATGGAAATACCACAAACATCTATTTAAGCAATGAAATTGAAACTTAGAGTTGGGAACTTTAGCACTTTTCATGTCAACTTTCAAGGGTATATGGGGTCTTTTGTAGAGTATTAAGGTGTTGAAAATGCAACAAGATGATGGAGCTTAGTGAAAAGAAGTCGCCTTCACTAAGTGGGCCGGCAGGCTATTTTTGGCACAAAGTTTATTTTTAGACTATGTCTATTTTTAGACATATGGATCATGGTCTATGAGTTGCAAGATGCTATTTGTGGATGATTGGTCATGTTGGTAAAAATAGATGGACCTCTATT